>OV816031.1:33270260-33558674 GCA_929113105.1 Agrypnus murinus
AATTAATTAGACCACGCCTTATTTGAATATTAACACGCTTCATTAACTTTTTAAAACAATAGTTTATTATTATTGTTACTTAAGACAAAGTTTCTTTATGACTAACTCACTAAATTCCTTTGTCTGTCGTATGAAACAATACATTTTTAGTAGATAATTGTAAATGAAACGATGCTAAGATAATAAAGAATACCTCTAACAACAGAGTACAATTTCCATATTAACCTGGATCATATTATTATTATATGGGTTTAAATTTGAACTGCGGCCTAAATTATGGTCTGTAGTGCTGTTTAAACTTTTACTAGCTATACTTTAAAGGAGATGATGCACGTTAATATCAAAGTGCATGACTTTCCGCGTATTAAGAATATCTAATAATCTAATCTAATAAAACACCCTCATTAATCGTTATAACACCAGCGGGGATAAATTCTCCACTTTCTCGAAGTATACTAGATTGTAAAATTCATTTCCTTCGAATTAATCATCGGAAACCAATTTGTTCATGAAGAAACATGTGTATTTACTCATGCGTTAACAAACAAAATAATTGAAATTCTTTGAACAGCACTTAGTAGAATGAGTCATTATATCTCATAAAGCAGTAGAGTCTTGTTTTTAAAATCATTATGCAGCGTTTCTTCAGTTGTTGTAGTGTGTATATTTCTCGAGTGATTTAAATTAATCGTTTTGTAATTAGCGTTAATTTGTGTAGTGGTTTCTTGTTGAGTATATCTAATTTAGTAGGTATGTTCAATCATTTTTTTTATTATATTCGGATGCTCGAATAGTTTATTTTGGTGAAAATATTCGATATATTTTTTTTTAATTATAATCTCTCAAGTGGTTTTGTTAAAGAACTCGTCGTTTGGAGTATTCTTTAAGCATAGGATGACTAATTAGTAAACAGTATAAATTTGCGAAGTGATATTTTGTTGATTTCAGTTAATTTTAATATGAACTTTCATCCCTTTTTTATTTTTTAGATTCTAATAGATTTGTTTATTTATAGAATATGTTAATATTTTCAATTATTATAATCTTCTTAGTTGATTTTGATAAAGTTAAATTAATTAAATAAAATTAAATAAACGATATCTCAGTAATAATAGATTTTCTAATTAACTGTGCTTTAACCGATGTTAATAAATCATTTTATAAAATTTTATTATTTAATTTTTTATTATGTACTCTGTAGCGTTGTAATTTTTTTTTTCGATTATTAACGTTAAGCGTCAGATGAAAACCCTATGTAATGCTTTATTTCTCTTTATGCTTCTTATATTGAATATTTCAATCTTTTTTTCATGTGGTGCTAGAAGCCTGTGCCTCAGCTGTATGTGTAGAGAGTATATAAGAAAGATCAACATCTACGTTAGCTCATTATTAATTCAACCTTCGTGTTAACATCATCAGTTGCAGCGTTCATCATCGGTTATTAGTTCACTTATCATAATAACGTTAAAGACGTCGCCTGCGCTATCCTGTACATAAAAAAAAGGTAGGATTCGATTAAGTAATTATTTTCGTATTATATAAATTATGTTTCGATTGTCTGAATTTATGAAGTTAAAATTTTTTCATTCTTAGCATGTTTTGCATTATATGTGTAATCATTTGCGGTTTTCTAAGTTGACGTATACACAACTTTCAATCTTATGAATTAATATGGGTTCACTTTTTTACTAATTTTATAATTTATGTTGATAATTAAAAAAAGATTTCTAGGTTGTAATCTTGGTTGATGTGAAAATGATATCATAAATATTCGATCTTAAGAGTAAAGCAAATACAAAAACTAGTCTTTCTGAAAACTTAGACGCTATATTGTCGATGCTAATACTTCGTATAAACCTTGCATTGAATTGACTCTGGAAGAATGTGAATAAATTAACATGTCTAAGCATAATGTGTTGGTTGGGGGTTAACTTACGTGTAATTAATTTTAAAATTTAATTAATATTATAAATTAAATATTACTGATAAATAATAGATAGGCTATAAAACATATTCTATTATTTCATTTATTCTGATAATCTAAAGGCTGATAGCGTAGTAAATGTGACTGATAGCATAGTAAATGTGGCTGATAACATAATTAATGTGGCTGATAGCTCAATGATTGTGACTGATAGCGTAGTAAATGTGGCTGATAGCATGATGAATGTGGCTGATAGCGGAATTAATGTGGCTGATAATATAATTAATGCGACTGATAGCGTGATGAATGAGGCTGATAGCATCAGCCTTCTAATAGCATTTGATAGCTTATACTTATTAATAGAAGTAAATTATATATAATCTCAGACTATTATGTTTATGATTTTTAGCTGGTCCTCTGAATCTTGGAAATCAGCATCATTACGTAATTAGTTTTAAAATCACGTGACCATCTTATGTGTATTACATCAAAACAGCTTTACACATGCACGGTATATGATTAACTATCGCAATGCATTATGGGTAATCGAAACAATATATAAAGAGCATCACCGAAGCAGTTCATCATTTCTATTCTTGAGAGTTGTGCTAGTAAGACGTGTCTTCATCGAGGGTTGAAAAATGATTGCGTGTGAGCAGTGTAATAAGCAGTTTAGCAGAAAAGACAATCTGCTGAGACACCAGAAAGGTTATTGTCAACCAGTTTCTATTTTATGTGATCAGTGCGGTATATTATACACTAGTCAAGGCCACTTCGAAAACCACCAGGTCGAAAAACATGGTCTGCGTAAAAGGAAATTATTGGGAGACGAGGCTGCATCAGCTAACAGTCCTAAGAAGACTTGTATTACCCCGACTAGTTCTAAGACTGTAGTGAAAGAACTTTTATCAAAATGTAAAGTTTGTGAAATCGATATACCAACAAGATTTCTACCTCAACACTGCTTGAGTCTGCAACACAAGAATAAAACGTGTATTGTGACTGGTGAAGGGGTTGCATTAATAAAGCAGGCGTTTAAAAATCGTATTGCTACATATCGTATTACTGCTGACGATCGGGTATATTTGAACGTTAAAGAATTCATGGCGACGTTAAAACAAAAAGCGTTAAATTGTATGAGAGTTGTGTTAGATAAGTATTCCGCTGTTAAAGTTAATATTGAACTTTTCGGACTGTTTGAGTTGCCATCAAAGGATTTGGAAGAGGTGAAATCCTTTAATACAAAATTTAGAAATTTTAATGGTTCAACAGCCTTAGATCTTGCATACAACCATTTTACGGACGAGGTAGATAATAAAATCAGTGAATCTCAGCAGAAGGAGAGCGGGTGGACATTGAAAAACCTGTTATTTATCGAATTGAATATCAACAAATACAATCCCTTGAAAGCTTCGTCATACATACCACTTCCGGGCTCTATCCAGCAGAAAAAAGCTGTAATAAACATTCAAAATTCTGATCAAAAGTGTTTCATGTGGAGCATTTTAGCTGCTATACACCCAACTGAAGAAAATCCTCATCGCGTTGTAAAATATAAAATATTCGAGAACGAGCTAAATTTTAACGGGTTGGAATTTCCTATTAAGTTAAAAGATATTAACAAATTTGAAAAATTAAATAATATATCAGTAAACGTGTACGGGCTTAATCAGGTTTATGACAATTCTAAAGTAGCTTTTGAAGTTGTTGGGCCTCTACATTTTACAGAAAACAGACGTCAGCAGCATGTAAACTTGCTGGTAATAGACGACAATGCGGGTAATTCTCATTATTGTTTAATTAAAAGCTTAAGTAGATTAATCAGCTCCCAATTATCAAAAAAGAAACAACAAAAGTTTCTGTGCGATGGTTGTTTAATTAATTTTAATACTGAACATAAATTATTCGAACATCAAAAACATGATTGTAAGCATATTAGTGCTAAATTGCCTTCAACAGAACCGCGCATTGATAAGTTGGAATACAGTTCCCGGTAACATTTTAAAATTTGAATCAGTTGAACATAAATTAAAACACCCTTTTGTAGTATATGCCGATTTTGAGACTATTCTTCAACCTATCCAATATTGTCAGAACGATAACAATGAATCATTTACAGAAAAGACAAATATACATCAACCCTACTCATTTGGGTATTATATAAAGTGTAGCTATGATGATTCTTTATCAAAATATGTTACTTATCGCGGTCAAGACTGTGCTGACGTTTTCTGTAACAGGTTAGAGGCCGACATCAAACGTATTTACAACGACCACCTGAAACGTATTGTCCCAATGATTGAACTCACGGAAAACGAGAAATTGATTCATACACTCGCTCAATGTTGTCATATATGCGAGAAACCCTTCCGTCAGGAAGATGAAAGGGTACGTGATCATTGCCATTTAACGGGAAAATATCGAGGCCCTGCACATTCTACATGTAATTTGCATTTTAAGAATCCGAGTTTTATACCGGTATTTTTTCACAATTTATCAAATTATGATGCTCACCTCTTCATAAAATCATTAGGTGTCGACGGTTCTAAAATAGATGTTATTGCAGTAAACAAAGAAAAATATATATCTTTTTCAAAACACGTACATGTTGACACGGTAGTTAACACTTTAGGAACGATGGAGAACAAATATTTCAAATTAAGATTTTTAGACTCGTTTCGCTTTATGCCTATGGGGTTAAAAAAATTAACAAAAAATTTAACAGATGGCGAGTGCCAGATTACCAAAAAGTATTTTCCAGAAAACCATAAATTTAGGCTCATGAGAAAAAAGGGTGTTTTCCCTTATTCATTTGTAGATTCATTCGAAAAGCTAAATGATAACAAATTACCGACGCGAGAAGAATTTTTTGATAAATTACGAAATGAAGACGTATCAGTTGAGGATTATAATAGAGCTTCAGTTGTGTGGGATACTTTCCAATGTAAAACTCTTGGTGACTATTCAGACATATACTTGAAAGGTGATGTGCTGCTGCTGGCAGATATATTTGAAGCCTTCAGATATATATGCCAAAAAGTATATCATTTAGACCCGGCCAATTTTTTCACTGCACCAGGTTTATCGTGGTCTGCCATGCTTAAATATACAAAGGTTGAGTTAGAGCTTCTGACCGATATCGATATGATACATTTTATTAAGAAAGGAATTAGAGGGGGTGTTAGCCAGTGTAGTAAGCGATATGCTCACGCCAACAATAAATTTATGACAGATTATGATAAATCCAAGCCCACATGTTTTATTAACTATCTTGATGCTACCAATCTCTATGGTGCTGCGATGTCTGAATATTTACCACATTCAGGGTTTACATGGTTGACAGATAACGAAGTTGAAGATTTCGATGTTTTAAAAGTTCCGAAAAAATCTGAGACTGGATACATTTTACAAGTAGACCTGCATTACCCCAAAGAACTTGATCACGATCAGCTACCATTCTGCCCGGAAAATATTATCCAGCAAAATTCGAAGCAGTCAAAACTAATTCCCAACTTATTTGACAAGAGCATGTATGTAATTCACTACCGAAATTTACAGCAGTGTATAGCAGCAGGATTGAAAGTTACAAAGATCCACCGTGTTTTATCTTTTAAACAATCTCCGTGGTTAAAAGGGTATATTGATCTAAACACAAATATGCGAAATGCTGATACGAGTGAGTTCGGGAAAATGTTTTATAAACTATTAAATAATTCAGTTTTCGGAAAAACGATGGAAAATACAGAAAATAGATCAGATATACGCCTAATTACACACTGGGAAAATAAAGGTAGAAGACTGGGAGCCGAGAGTGATTTCAAAACCGCAATTTAAAGAGTGTGCTATCTTTACGGAGGATCTGGTAGCCATTCATATGGAGAAACTACAAGTTGACTACGATAAGCCGATATATATTGGTTTCTGTGTGCTAGATCTAGCTAAGCATATAATGTATGACTTTTATTATAACACCATTAAAAAAATATATGGGAGCAAGGTCCAGCTGCTATACACAGACACCGATTCGTTAATTCGGCTGACGTATACAGACGATTTTTATGAAGACATGAAGAAATATTTGTACAAGTATGACACATCAAACTTTAAGGCTGATAATCAATTTGGAATTCCGAAGAATGAATCCATAATTGGTAGAATGAAGGACGAATATGCGGGTAGAATTCTCTGGGAATTTCTTGGAACAGGGGCAAAAGCATATGCTGTAGATGTAGAGGGTAAGCTTAGCAAAACTGCTAAAGGTGTTCAGAAGGAAGTTATCAAGAAAGAACTGGGTTTGGAAGATTATAGAAACGTGGTATTACGCAATATAGATATTTATAAACATGTTCAATCTTTCCGTTCATACAACCACCAAATTTATACAGAATTAAAAAATAAAGTAGCGTTATCATGGAAAGATGATAAACGATACATTATTGCTGACGGGAACGGAGATACCTTAGCTTGGGGAAATTACAGGATTTCAAGTGTTCATGTATAATTTGTATTGTATAAGTGTGTATATAAACCCTCTACCTATGTAATTATTCTTTGAAAGTAATTAGTCTATAAATTGTATATGATATGTATTAATACCTTAGCTTGGGGAAATTATAGGATTTCTAACGATGATAATTTAGAAACTAGTTAAGTTTACATGTATAACTTGTATTATATAAGTCTTTATATAAGCCCTCTACCTATGTAATTATTTTATTTAATCTATAAATTGCGTATGTGATATGTATAAATACCTTAGCTTGGGGAAATTATATGATTTCTAACGATGATAAATTAGAAACTAGTTAAGTTTATATGTATAACTTGTATTATATAAGTCTGTATATAAACCCTCTACCTATGTAATTATTTTATTTAATCTATAAATTGCATATGTGATATGTTAATTATATGATATAAATCTGATAAAAATATGATATAAATAAATAAATAATCAAATATTATATGTGTAATTATCCAAATCTAAAATTGCATATGCTATGTATTGTGAAAATAGTTGAATAAACCATATTGTATTATAATATACTATGTTGTATCATTTAAGAAGGATGTCTCTCTCCTACACATACATTCCAATTTAACGAGAGTAAAAGTAATATGTTAATAATAAAGAAAGGGAATGAAAACGATTCATAAACGTAGAAGCAGGGTGAGTATTAAGATATATTTACCCCTGACCTGATTTATAGCATTTAATTCAAGCCCCCTTTCATATTTTTCTCTTGTACGCTCCTGTATGAGAACGATAGCTGTATATTAGCCCATATGTTAGCGTGTATATCTGGTTGCCTGCCCAAAATTCTTTGATTATATTATTTTTAATTTCAATCTTTGATAATAACGTTAAGCGTTTTTAATTAGAACAAATAAATTTAATTAGGGTAATTATATTTTTGTAATTAATATATAATATTATGCATTATATCGTAAATAATCGCATCCCCTCTATGGTAATAACTATACATTAACGTATATGCTCGCGTGTATGCATGGTTGCCTGCTAGAGTTGAGGAGGTGAGGTTCCAGAACCCGCCATCTCCCTCTACTAATAGAAATAAATCTGTAACAAGGGTCGTCACTTTGAAAATCTAGTGTAATTAAAACTGTTATTTCTGTGCTTATTTTTGTAATTTATGTTATTGCTATTAGAGTATTTTTTCTTGTTAATCAATTTAGTTTCTATATAGTCTCATTAAAATTTTCGACTATTTTTCTTCACTTAAGTTTTTAAACGTAACGTCTTTTATACGGTGACTAGATTCATTTTGCAAATTTAAGGAATTTTTAATATTCGAACTTTCGAGCAGTCGAGTTTATTTTTCAAATGTAACATATTGAAAATGGTATACAGTTGAAAAACGCATAAACAGTACTACCGAAAAGGACAATAAAAAATATAACGAGAGATTACAAACCCTCGGCATCTCAGTTGCTGTGAAATTTAAAACGTATGTGTTTTATTACTGTTTTGTTAGACGTATAATAAATTAATGTAATTTATTTGACGTTTAAAAAATATTGTTTTTGAGTAATAAAACACATACCTTTGAAGTTTCACAGATACTGAGATGTCGAGGGTTTGTAATCACCCTTTAGATTGTCATTTAAAAAAAATATCGAAGATGTCATAACTTTAAAAACAAATGACGTAACAAGTTGAAAATGGTACAGTATAGCGTCAAGTAATTAAAATCGCTATAGCCCTTCGAGATTATTTCCAAGAAATTAATTTTAACGAAGTTATCAAATTTATCCGCTGCTTTATTTCCACACTGTATATTTCTGTTCTCAATAACGCCTAAACTCCGTAATTAGGTCAGATACGAATGCCAGGACCGGATCCAAAATTCAATAAAACTTCAAAACTCATTTTATGGAAAACTATACGATTTTAACCTATACTTGTACAGATACATTTGCTCTACTACCTTTCCTCTACTTACCATTTAAGGGATATTAGGTTTGTAGATTCACCCCATATTTGAGATTCATCCTGTATATTTAAATCAGTGACTAGCACACTAACATCATTTTGATTTTTGACATTATTGATTATTGGTAGTAATTTGCAAAGGTAATTTGGTTGTAATAAAGATTTGGTTGTAATCTTGCCATAAAAATGTTATTATTATTAATTTGTGTTATAATAACAACAGGATAAATGGGTAAAAATGCATAATTGGTACCCAAGCATACATACCTACTGCGCATAAAGACTACATCTAATAAACTCGTGGGAATAATTCTTACACTGTTGCCGGTCCTACTCTCTTTATAATAAATAAAATAATAATGCACTGTAGAAATTTAATATTTTGTATATTCTTAAAGCACGAACGCAAAAATAATTTTTAAGTTGTTCTTTTCACAAAAAATAAATTAAAGCTTGCTCACTGATCTGATGATGGACGCATTTCATGCGCTAATTCTTTTTATATGAGTTTATTTTTCTTATGTGTTCACTTTTTCTTATTAAAGTTAAATACACGACGGAGACTAATGTAAAGAACAACTTCAACATTATTTTTGGGTTCGTGCTTTAAGAATATACAAAATCAAAGAATAGAAAGGATAAGAATGGAAGGCTAACGACCTCAAAAATAGTAACGCCATCTAGCGTGTTGGATGTTAACTGATGAGAAAATGTATATTTTGACGTGAGTTTGCATTCTGTTGACACGTTTTGAATCAAATCCGTTAAGAAAAGTAAACGTTTCGCGGTTAATAACACTTGTTAGATAGATCTTTTTATGTAAATTATTAAATATTGGTTTTTTTGATGTATTAAAATTTTTAAAATGTCTAGCGATTATTACGACATCTTTACGTGTCAGGTGTTAACTATTACTGTAAAATCAGGTCGGATTTTTACATATAGTTCTTATGGAGCCTTCCATTCTTATTCTCTCTATTCTTTGATACAAAATACCGGGTGATTTTTTAAATTTCTGATCTAGTAAGCCGTGATTTTTACGCCGTATCGAAGGTCACCGAAACGTAGGGCGTAGCGTTGATCACACTGCTATTGCAAATGTCATTTATGTGACAAATTGACTACTTACTTTTACATTTATTAAACAAATTGATAAATATTTAAACAGTGATCATTTGCGAAACATGCTTTTACCAAAGTGTGCATTTTATTGCGAGTTTAAGTGCAATTTCGATGTGATTATTGACTTGAGAAGTTTAGGTTATGGTTACAACTCGCTTCAATTTTTATTCCTTGGATTTAAGAAATAGCAAGATTTATTCACAATTATAACAATTTACATTGTTAACACAATATTTATTCAAAATTTACAACTGTTGGAAATGTTGACCTTCAGCATCTATACACAAATTAACTGTTTATGTCAACATTTTTGAAATCTGACAGTTGTGACAAATCGAACGATTCAAACTACGCCCTACGTTTTCCGCATCTTTTGTTTTAAAATTATGTCATGGCTTTCTAGATCAGAAATTTAAAAAATCACCCGGTATTAAATTTATACAGTAGATATAGAAAGAAAGAAGGACCGGCAACAGTGTAAGAATTATCTCCATGAGTTTATTAGATATAGTCGTTATGCGCAATAGGTATGCGTATGTTCGGTACGCTTGGTTACCTCTTATGCATTTTTACCGATAACTGTATCAAACATTCTTCATAAATCTGATCTCTTATCCATTGCATACTAAGCAATAGACATCCATTGCATACTAAGCAATAGAATACAATGGTTGGTATAAAAAATTATTATTATTGTTTGTGTAAAAATTATATGTACTTGTGATAAGGTCCATTATTTTGTAACAAAATAAAATGTTTTACATCTTGCACATGCATAAATATTGTTCATCGCTAGAAAAAGCCTCAGGTACTGGTAATAACGTTTTATCTTTAATCTGTTTGAAGTCACTGTGCTTTTATTATTACTATCATTAAAATAGACAACTGGGTTTAACAATGGGAGTCTTGGCTTTGGGGGGGGGAATTAGTTTTTAGCTTTTTGTTCATTTACTAACTCATGTTTTGTTTAAGGCATTGCTGTTTATGTGTACTGGATGTATAATTCATGATTTAGGTCATTTTCAAGATAATAAAGTTTAACACAAAATTTTTAGCAGAGATTCCATTAATCATTTAGTGTGATAAATATCAATGATTGTATATTTTATGAAATTTCTACAATTGTGAAGTTGCAATTGCATTAAAGCTTTAACTTTTCATAGAAACTTATTTTTGCTAATAATAGATTGTAAGGCCTGTGGTTTATCACAACATTATATTTAACGGTGTCTCCTAACCACACATTGTATTTGATTAATTGCCAATACGTATTTCAGTAACGATGTTGACTTTTTCTCTGCATAAAACCACATTTTCGCGGCGCAGTGTTTTTTCTCAGCATAAAAAGACTGGATTTATGCAGAGAAAAAGCTAACATCGTTACCGAAATACGTATTGGCGATTAGTCGAATACAATGTGTGGTTAGGAGACACCTTTAAATATAGTATTATTTTTGCTTGTTACAGGTTGTTATAATTCTATAAACATATCAAATGGATGATGAGGCAATTGAGGTACAAAACGTAGTGGATATAAAAACAGTCCGAAGTCCTGGGAGATAGCAATATCTAAAACGAAATTAAAACGTACACTGGGTGTAAGGGAAAACATCAATGACACCAGTATTCCACAAAAATATAAAGCGAGCGAAGACTGATAGGAAAATATTCTACTGTAACATGTCAGTTCAAATTTTTACAAAAAACTAATTATCATAAACACATGTGCACTCGCAAATGTAGAAAACAATTTGAATGAAATTGATGTGGTTATAAAAGTTCTAAAAAAAAGGACAAAAACACATGTGCTCACTAATAGTGGTGACAAACCATTTGAGTGTATGTTATACGCTTATAAATGTTCTAACAAGAGTAATATCAAAAAACACGTGGTTGCTTATAGAAGTAACAAACCATTCGAGTGTATTATACGTGAATGATCTCAAAAAGTCATCTTCAACAACACATGCTTACTTATAGTGTCGAAAAACCATTTGAGTGTATTTTATGCAATCATAAATGTTCTGAAAAAAGTCTTCAAAGTCACATGCATTCTCATAGTGGTGAGAAACCTTTGAGTGTAATTTATGTGATTATAAATGTTCTTAAAAAGGCCATCTTGAAACTCACATGCTCACTCATAGTGGAAAGAAACTATTTGAGTGTAATTTATGCAATTATAAATGTTCTCGAAACAGTGATCTTCAAAGACACATACCTACACATAGTGGCGAGAAACCATTTGAGTGTAATTTATGCAGTTATAAATGTTCTCAAAAAAGTAATCTTCAAACTCACATGCTCACTCATAGTGGAAAGAAACTATTTGAGTGTAATTTATGCAATTACAAATGTTCTCGAAAAAGTGAACTTCAAAGACACATAGTTACACATAGTGGCGAGAAACCATTTGAGTGTAATTTATGCGATTATAAATGTTCTCAAAACAGTAGTCTTAAACAACACATGTTCAATCATAGTGGTGAGAAACCATTTGGGTGTAATTTATGCGATTATAAATGTTCTGAAAAGTATAATATTAAAAAACACATGCTTATTCATACTTGCGAGAAACCCTTTGAGTGTAATTTATGTGATTATAAATGTTCTCAAAAAGGTAATCTTCAAACTCACCTGTTCACTCATAGTGGTAAGAAACCATTTGAGTGTAATTTATGTGATTATAAATGTTCTCAAAAAGGTAATCTTCAAACTCACCTGCTCACTCATAGTGGTAAGAAACCATTTGAGTGTAATTTATGCGATTATAAATGTTCTAAAAAAAGTAGTCTTAAACAACACATGTTCAATCATAGTGGTGACAAACCATTTGAGTGTAATTTATGTGATTATAAATGTACTGAAAAGGGTAATCTCAAAAGACACATGCTTACTCATAGTGGCGAGAAACCATTTGAGTGTAATTTATGCGATTATAAATGTTCTCAAAAAGGTCATCTTGAAACTCACATGCTCACTCATAGTGGAAAGAAACTCTTTGAGTGTAATTTATGCAATTATAAATGTTCTAGAAAAAGTAGTCTTAAACAACACATCTTCAATCATACTGGCGAGAAACCATTTGAGTGTAATATATGCAATTATAAATGTTCTCGAAAAAGTGAACTTCAAAGACACATACTTACACATAGTGGCGAGAAACCATTTGAGTGTAATTTATGCGATTATAAATGTTCTCAAAAAAGTAGTCTTAAACAACACATGTTCAATCATAGTGGTGAGAAACCATTTGGGTGTAATTTATGCAATTATAAATGTTCTCAAAAAGGTAATCTTCAAACTCACCTGCTCACTCATAGTGGTAAGAAACCATTTGAGTGTAATTTATGCGATTATAAATGTTCTAAAAAAAGTGGTCTTAAACAACACATGTTCAATCATAGTGGTGACAAACCATTTGAGTGTAATTTATGCAATTATAAATGTTCTCGAAAAAGTGATCTTCAAAGGCACATACTTACACATAGTGGCGAGAAACCATTTGAGTGTAAGTTATGCGATTATAAATGTTCTATAAAAAGCCGTCTTAAACAACACATTTTCAATCATACTGGCGAGAAACCATTTGGGTGTAGTTTATGCGATTATAAATGTTCTGAAAAGGGTAATCTTAAAAAACACATGCTTATTCATACTGGCGAGAAACCCTTTGAGTGTAATTTATGCGATTATAAATGTTCTCAAATAGGTAAACTTAAAACTCACCTGCTCACTCATAGTGGTAAGAAACCATTTGAGTGTAATTTATGCGATTATAAATGTTCTAAAAAGGGTAATCTTAAAAAACACATGTTCCATCATAGTGGTGACAAACCATTTGAGTGTAATTTATGCGATTATAAATGTTCTGAAAAGGGTAATCTTAAAAAACACATGCTTATTCATACTGGCGAGAAACCCTTTGAGTGTAATTTATGCGATTATAAATGTTCTCAAAAAGGTAAACTTAAAACTCACCTGCTCACTCATAGTGGTAAGAAACCATTTGAGTGTAATTTATGCGATTATAAATGTTCTAAAAAGGGTAATCTTAAAAAACACATGTTCAATCATAGTGGTGACAAACCATTTGAGTGTAATTTATGCTATTATAAGTGTTCTATAAAAAGCAGTCTTAAACAACACATGTTCAATCATACTGGCGAGAAACCATTTGAGTGTAATTTATGCAATTATAAATGTTCTCGAAAAAGTGATCTTCAAAGACACATGCTTACTCATAGTGGGGAGAAACCATTTGAGTGTAATTTATGTAATTATAAATGTTCTCAAAAAGGTAATCTTCAAACTCACATGCTCACTCATAGTGGTAAGAAACCATTTGAGTGTAATTTATGTGATTATAAATGTACTGAAAAGGGTAATCTTCAAACACACATGCTCACTCATAGTAGTGAGAAACAATTTTGTTGATGGCTACATTAGCTGCTTCCGAGAGAAGTTTTAGTGTATACATATAGCCGAATTCATACAAAAAGTCAAATTGTTTAACAACCATTCATACTGTAAATATAGTATACATCGGACATAATTTGAAGCTGCTAACAAACCATCCTTCTGAATCAAGTAGTAGTAGTATTGGTATGCTTGTCGCTGTTCGAGAAAAAGGTTCACAAGCTCAAAATCACACCAAATTCCTGCTAAGCGAAGCAAACAAACATTGACAAAAGAAGAGAATAGTTTGACAGATGAAGATAAAACTACTAGCAGTAATAGTAATACCATCAGCATTCAAGATTTTATTAATTCTTATGGTAGTAATTAATTAATGTGTTTAAATCTGTTTTTTATAATTATTTTTGTAAATAATAAAAATGCCAAAATAATTTTTAGCAATTATTATATTTAAATTTACATCTTATTATAGTAGGTATTAGGGCATCTGGCCAGCCCCCCCCACTACTTTTCCCCCTACTCAGCCGCCATTTTAAATCGCCATCTTGAATTGCCATTTTGAATCGCCATTTTGAATTACCATTTTGAATCGCCATTTTGTATCTGTCATTTTGAATTTGTCAATTTTGAATCTGTCATTTTGTATCTCGCGGGTCATATGCATCTCGCTCTAACCCTCTCTCGGTGATCCGTATAGTAGACTTCTATACGCCTGTAGATAGGCAACCTGTTACACTTTTTATAAAAATCGATTGGAGTAACCAGGGTTCGAACGCTCAACCATCTGATTAGAACTCCATAGCTTAACCCCGAGACCACGGAGCTTGTCTTTTAAATTACGGCATACGAGTTATTTATAAAAATGCTTTCACGTATATTTGATTAAATCCAATTTATTTAAAACGAAATTATTTTTAATAAAAATAATTTACTTGAAATATTTATATTTAGAAAAATTCTATTGCTATATTGTGTATATATACGCAGGTATCAGTCTTTTAATAGTATTTGATAGCTCATAATTTATTAATAGAGGTAAATTATAAGGTATATAATCTCAGCAAACCTTTATTATCTAGCTATTATACATTATTTCTTTTAACTCTACTCCATATGTTTATATGATTGAGCAGTTTCAACATATGTATTTATAGTAGGTATACTTATGTGTTTATCTGTGAATGTTTAAATGATTTGTATTGATTAATAAAAACCTTATAAGGTTACATATAGTTGATATACGTTATTTATTATCTTAACGGCTTAACTAATTCTGAGAAAACATCTACCTGACAATTAGCTTAGCTAAATGTTTTTACTGTTGTATTACTCAACTTAAAATTACAACAAACGAATTTTAAAACCACAGTTTTTCAAACTGCGTTCGTTAAATATTAGAATAAAAATGAATGAATCCTTTTTCAATGATTTAGATAATTCATAATATTAGAATATAGTACATATTAAATATATTGTTTATTAGACAAAAATGTATTTAAGTAATATTGTTTATTATTATAACTCGCGGGTCATATGCATCTCTCTCTCGCTCTCGCTTAGCTCTGGCTCTCTCGCTATCGCTTGGTTCTAGCCCTCTCTCTCTCGCTCTCACTTGTCATTTCCGACTTATCATTGTTTCCCGCTGTCTCTTTAAATATCACTTTAAATATTGAATGTATAGGTTACAAAATAGTGCGGATCCATTTCGCGAATCTTGTATGATCGCTGGAGCATGTAATAAAGTATTTTTACTTGTAATAAAGTAGTACATCAAAATATGTTCTTAATATGTTTTTCGATTTTCTCATAAAAATATAACTATATATCATTGAACTAAAACATTACTAAAATGTTAAAAAACAATTTTATTTTATCACATTTCTTCTATAAAAGATGTATCATTCAGATGATAAATAAAAATAAATTGCTACTAAACGTAAGCTAGACTTGAATGATATCGATTGATGTGCTATAATGCTATAATAATATGTATAGCTTAAATGATAGGTTAGTAAAGGAACATGCTGCTGAAGTCTATAGTTTGTTAGCCTTATTCCAATATACGTTTTCATATTTATAACTGTTCAACTTTTTAAAATTTGATGGTCTAATACCTATATTTATGTGTTGTATTATTTTACATAATTATTATACATTATATCCAGATGTATTAAATTTAAGTATATCATCTAAATCAATTGACTACAATTCCTATATACATATAACTTATCCAAAATGTCTTCTCTCTACGAAGTAATCAACGAAATCGTGTCCGTCATAAAGAAATTTGGTACACAGAAACACAGAGTGGTATTTAAAGTCAACGACGCACCAGACGGCGTAGATCATTTGGACTTTTTTAAATCGGCTGTTAATCAAATTTTATCGAATTTGTTAAATCGTGCTCAGTCTTCAGATAAAATTGGAGCCACGTTTGAATTCGATAGCTGCAAACAAAAACTGCCTGGTTATGTGAGTTTTAAAACAGCCGATGAGATCACGTTTAACGATGTCTGGGGTATTCTTAAAGTACATATTAAATATATTGTTTATTAGACAAAAATGTATTTAAGTAATATTGTTTATTATTATAACTCGCGGGTCATATGCATCTCTCTCTCGCTCTCGCTCTGGCCCTCTCTGCAAGTGATGAAGAGCTAGCACTAAGACACTCGTTTCTTTTACCTTCTCTAGTAAAGTAGCATGGTTGACTTCTATTACATCAGTTGCTACTAAAATCTTGATTTTTAGATTCTTTATCTCGCTCTATGTATCTGATATTAGAAAGGTTGTTTTTCGTTTTATTCTTAAACAAAAAAATAGATTCAAAAGTTAGATGTGAATGCTCTTATATTTAAAAAATAAGCGCTATGAACAAAATATATTTAATTGTAATTTCGCTTAGGGTGAGCTAATTACTGATTGCCTGTCTGTCGCTAGCGATAACGCTCTTCATATGCTGCTGAATTAAGGACCTGATAGAGGGATGAGGTAACCTATGACCTGATTAAAGGAAAGGATTTGATAGGGTGATCTGCTTAAAAGGTATTGGTTTGAAATGATTAGAAGGGGTGAGATAATCTAGATCTGCTTTAAGGCAAGGAGAATTTGAGATGAATAGCGGTTAACTGTATCCCTTCCATTACCTAGGATTAGCGGGATAGAGTGATCTGCTTAAAGGTAAGGGTTTGATAAGGGGTGAGGTTATCAGCGATTATAATTCTCTGAATTTCAAAATCACCTATAACTTATTTATTACACAATAAAGTAAAGACACAAGACAAAATACACAATACTATATTTTTAAATAAATATTTTAGTGAAGATTTTAATAGTATTTTTATTGTATTATATCATTTAATATGGATTTTCATCAATTAAAGATCGAAGCAATCCTATTTTTAAGCAGTAATACTAAGCGAAACTGAAGAATGATCGATCTCACTTTGATTCACATTTATTTTCGATTGATCTCACCCTTATTTTAGGTCTCTTGCCTTGATTTGTTTACATATTCGACTGATATCACACTAATTTACCCTTATTCTTGACCGATCTCACCCTTATTTTCAACCTCCCACCCTGATTTATTTTCCTATTCGACCGATGACGGGTACTTGGGTAATACATGAAGTATAAAAAAGCCTTGGAGCTGGGGTATGTCACGTTGGAAGTTTACAAAGTTTGCCTATACAACATAGAACAGTATACCACTATGAAGAAGGTTGGCGGTTATTTACGGAAATGATGAACAAGTTTATAAAAATGAAGCAACAGGCATCAGGCTGGCCCAGGGATTGCTTGTCCGATGCAGAAAAAAATGCATATATCGAGGGATTTTTCGAGAAAGAATTCTCAGACATATTAAGGAACCCCCGGATTAAGAGCTTTGGCTAAACTAATGTTAAGTCGTTTTGGGGTAAGGTTATCACAACTAATTCATTAATTTATATTAATTGAATGCATGATTTCAGGCAAATTTGGACAGCGTGAGAATCAGCCTAAAACAGCTATAATTCGTTAACCTTATGAGTTAGAGGAGCTTCTATCAAACCCAGCTATACAAGTCAACCACATCTCGGATGTTAATAAAGACACCCTGATAGTTGGTTGACAATACAAAGACGACTCTACAGACCTTTCGTCAATAGTCAATGCAGCCATTGCAGCATACACAACAACCTAGGCCCATCTTAAATTGTACAGCTACTTGGAACGTTTTGGAGATAGGGTGCTCTATTACGATACGGATTCTGTCATTTACATTAGCAGAAATGGAGAATGGGATGTACCAACGGGATCGAGCTTAGGGAAATGACCGATGGGCTAGAAGACTATGGCCCAGGTAGCTATATAGTAGCATTTACCTCTGGTTGTCCTAAGAACTACAGCTACATTATATTCAGTCCCATGTACCGCACTTACTTCACAGTATGTAAAGTAAAAGGCATTAGATTCAACTGTGATGTACTGAAACTCATCAACGACCATCTCTTATCCCGATGACGTTATAGGGTGACATTATGAAGTCATACTAATATATGAAAATAATATACTGCCTGATAAATAAAATTATTCTTTTACAGTGAAGAGTGTTTTGGGGGAAAACCTTAATGAAATGTAGCTGCTGAGTTCTGCTAGCGAGCTTCACTTATAAGTACACACCACTTAGCTGATTCAATAAAAATTTCGTTATTTAAAAATTCCTAATATAGATAGCTTTATCTGTTTTAGAATATTCAAAGACAGTATATGACAATAAATTATCGTGAGACTCCTGATCTATACAAAACGCCATATATATAAAATTAGATATAAAAATTAATCCTATGATATATGGTGAAAACGGAAATATAGCAGCTGGAGTACATGATCCTAATCAGCATGTATTATAATTTATAAAATCGGGGGTCCGAGCGCCTACGACGCGCGATAATTTAATTATAAAATATTGATTAAAATATGATTAAAAAATCATTTTCGATTCACCATGTTTGAGATGCCAGATTAACGCAGTTAATTTAAAAAAAATCCCAACTCTGAAAAAGGGCTGGGCGGGAGGGGAAAAAATAGGTTTTTTGACGATCATCCCAATCAGACAAAAACCATACAAAAGCCTCTAATATTAAAATAATTCTGTATCTCAAAAACCATAAAAGTAGGAACCATAATTTTGGTGTTATTTTGCTTCTCTCGTTGCCCCTAGCTTATATCTAGGTCGCCGCGTAAATTTGATCTTTCGTTCCCGAGATCACAATAACCAACAGACATTTGCGTTTTAATATATGTAGATTATACAAACGGTAAGACAGGAGTAGGTACAATCGGTTTATGTTATGCTCCCTATGATTAAACGTCTTAACAGAGTAATTATACTATGCAGGACGCTACGTATGATTACGAGCTACGGGTAAGCACTATCTTTTTCCTTGAGGTTATGTTTTAGTTCGAGTTTTTTAACCTTAGTTAACTTTACTCACCAGAACGACGTTGACAGCAATGACGATGACTATCTCTCTAGCTGACATAGAAGCTTCTGCGGATCTTGGAAAACTCCTGATGCTGCTGCCTCTGGTAATGCTATGAAATAAAAACGTATCAAGATGATATGATGATATGAAATAAGAAACATATATAGAATGTACGTTACATAGTATAGTAGCTAAATACATGACTGACTGAAAAAGTTACTTTTATTAATGATAACTATTGAATTCGGTCTGACACCAGCTTAACCTTTTAATTTCCACTTTCGATCAAATTATAGTTAATCAGCACGAGTTTCATGTTCATACATGTAAATAAACATTTCTTTAAAAGAGTTTGTTAGGTCGCCTAATCTGTTATAATAATACTATGATATATATTAGATCTCGTTGATTACTGTTTCGCTATTCAGGCATACTTAGTAGGTTGGAACCTAGGAGTTTCTTTCTTTTTTTAGGTATGAAACCTTCAACTGATTGTTAAATAAAACGCATAAATTTAGTTTACAATCATTTATTCGTTACAGTTTTCCTATATACAATACGTAAAAACGATGTTGTTGTTGCAGCGAGTATTTTATCTTTCAATGAGTGACCTGTTAACATAACATATTCTTCAGGTCATCCTTAATTGATTAACCCTGGCTAGACATCATTAATTAACCCTTGGCTAGACGTTATACATCGTTAGGTTAGACCGTATAATCAAATTGACAAAGTTTTGAAACAAAAATGACAGAGTCCCTGTTAGGTTAGAATGCGCTGCTTTCTTTTCTAGGTTACAGTATACAAGAAATCAGAGTATGAATGTGATAGTGTATTAAATAAAACATATGCATTTAGTTTACAAACATTTATTTAGTACAAGTTTCCATATACATACATAATACAGTTATATACGATCATAGGCTGTTTTCTATGACGACTGTAGTTCTAAATGTTTCAGTCATATTTTCTCCTCTTGATCTCTTTGTTGTATTTCTTCGGGAGAAATGGAAATAATAACACGTATAAAGTCCGACGAATGACTCATTGGAACTGCACCGGTTCCTGCACTGGAAGTATTAGATATTTAATTCTGATTATTACTATTATTTTATCTAGTTACCTATTTTGTATCTACCTTAGCGACGTGTTTGTTTATAATTATATTACCTTTGATAATGACAGCGTAGCTGTCGAAACAATATTATCAGGTTGTATTTCAATAAAACTGTGAAACTTTTAATAATCTTTATTTATTTCATGATTATGGAGTTCCACAAAGTAAGGCTGGAAACAATAAACAACAATAAACAATATTACTTAAATACATTTTTGTCTAATAAACAATATATTTAATATGTACTTCAAGAATACCCCAGACATCGTTAAACGTGATCTCATCGGCTCTTTTGAAACTCATATAACCAGGCAGTTTTTGTTTGAAGCTAACGAATTCAAACGTGGCTCCAATTTTATCTGAAGACTGCGCACGATTTAACAAATTCGATAAAATTTGATTAACAGCCGATTTAAAAAAGTCCAAATGATCTTCGTCATCTGGTGCGTCGTTGACTTTAAATACCACTCTGTGTTTCTGTGTACCAAATTTCTTTATGACGGACACGCTTTCGTTGATTACTTCGTAGAGAGAAGACATTTTGGATAAGTTATATGTATTGCGATGTTATGCAGCTATGCAAATAGAATGCCTTCCTATTTTAATTTTATTATGAACTGCACTCGCTATTAAAGTTATTAAAGTTATCTCTCAGGGTCGCCTTTAATTTTTTTATTTGCCTTTACTAAATTTTTCTTTGCAATGATTATTAAAATAAGAATAATCCAATTTCCAAGTATGGGTTCCTTTCTTTGGAAATTTCAAAATTTATCTAAAGATATTATAGTACAATGGAATTTCAAGTAACCTTTAACTATTGAGAAATTTCTTTAATGGGAAACTTTGCTTAACCTTGAAAATTAATATTTTGACGTGTCGTCCATAACCACACATAAGAACTTCAACAATTTTATAAAATGAGGTAAGTTTGATCAGTATTTTAGTTTTAAATAAATTAATTAAATTCTTTATTATTTTTAGGTTATGAGCATCTTCTGCTTGAAACTCTTTACAATAATAATGGTACGTTGATTTAACCTTTAAATTAACTTATAAAATTGCACTTTAACCTTCTGGTAATGCTCTGCTTTTTAATAACACTTTCACAAACCTTTTTAGTTATTTAATTGATAATGCTTCTCCCTTCTTGTAGCACGTTCTCAGGAACCTGTATGTCGCCTGCGCTCTTGAACTGCCCTGGATTCAGGAATTTCGTGTAACTCAGGATACAAAGGATTGCCAGACAGCTAAAAATATCGTAGGTCAAGAGTACCTGTTTGTTTTTACCTTTTTATTAAAGTAACTAATCTCTTCTTCTAGGATCAAATGAAACTTTGAAGATCCGAAGATTGTATCAGATTCGAACCTCTTTTTGGTAGTGAGTATGTTTCCATATTTTAAAACTTCTTTTTTAAACTCTTTATTTTGTTTGTTGGTTGAAATAAATAACACCTTTTAATATATTTTAAACTGCTTTTTATTTTTATTTTCTCAATTTAAAGAATTATTACATCCATTAACCAAAATGTTTTTCTTAACAACCTCCTTAGAAACCCCCATTCTTATCACCTTCATATTTTTCTTTCTTTTTTGTTTAATGATTTATAATACAAAATTAACTTTTCTTAGATGATTATTTGGTGTTTATCATTATTAGATATTTCTATCACAACCATGCATTATTATTAATGGATGGTTGTTATGGATAAATTTTGATTGATATTTCAAATGAATGTTATGTTTTGACTATTGTTAAACGTACTAAAAACTATTTTACAACTTTACCTTAAGTCTAATAACAATTTTCTTTTCAGGTTTGAGCTTCAGATGTAATAACCTACATACCCAAATACTTCTTTTATGTAACAATAATAAACTAAATAGATAAATCAAACTTGAACTCTGTTTTCATTAATTATTTTATATTAAAGTCAATGTTATGAACGTCCAACATCACAACTACCTCTTCTCTGTTCATCAAGCAATTTTTAAAACAATAATGAACTTTTATTAACTTGAACAACATCGACTTGAGTAAATAATTAAACTCGGTCGAAATATCATTACAGTATATAGGAACTGTAGTCAATTGATTTAGATGATATACTTAAATTTAATACATCTGGATATAATGTATAATAATTATATAAAATAATACAACACATAAATATAGGTATTAGACCATCAAATTTTAAAAAGTTGAACAGTTATAAATATGAAAACGTATATTGGAATAAGGCTAACAAACTATAGACTTCAGCAGCATGTTCCTTTACTAACCTATCATTTAAGCTATACATATTATTATAGCATTATAGCACATCAATCGATATCATTCAAGTCTAGCTTACGTTTAGTAGCAATTTATTTTTATTTATCATCTGAATGATACATCTTTTATAGAAGAAATGTGATAAAATAAAATTGTTTTTTAACATTTTAGTAATGTTTTAGTTCAATGATATATAGTTATATTTTTATAAGAAAATCGAAAAACATATTAAGAACATATTTTGATGTACTACTTTATTACAAGTAAAAATACTTTATTACATGCTCCAGCGATCATACAAGATTCGCGAAATGGATCCGCACTATTTTGTAACCTATACATTCAATATTTAAAGTGATATTTAAAGAGACAGCGGGAAACAATGATAAGTCGGAAATGACAAGTGAAAGCGAGAGAGAGGGCTAGAACCAAGCGATAGCGAAAGGGCCAGAGCTAAGCGAGAGCGAGAGAGAGATGCATATGACCCGCGAGTTATAATAATAAACAATATTACTTAAATACATTTTTGTCTAATAACCAATATATTTAATATGTACTATATTCTAATATTATGAATTATCTAAATCATTGAAAAAGGATTCATTCATTTTTATTCTAATATTTAACGAACGCAGTTTGAAAAACTGTGGTTTTAAAATTCGTTTGTTGTAATTTTAAGTTGAGTAATACAACAGTAAAAACATTTAGCTAAGCTAATTGTCAGGTAGATGTTTTCTCAGAATTAGTTAAGCCGTTAAGATAATAAATAACGTATATCAACTACATGTAATCTTATAAGGTTTTCATTAATCAATACAAATCATTTAAACATTCACAGATAAACACATACGTATACCTACTATAAATACATATGTTGAAACTGCTCAATCATATAAACATATGGAGTAGAGTTAAAAGAAATAATGTATTATAGCTAGATAATAAAGGTTTGCTGAGTTATATACCTTATAATTTACTTCTATTAATAAGTTATGAGCTATCAAATACTATTAAAAGACTGATACCTGCGTATATATACACAATATAGCAATAGAATTTTTCTAAATATAAATATTTCAAGTAAATTATTTTTATTAAAAATAATTTCGTTTTAAATAAATTGGATTTAATCAAATATACGTGAAAGCATTTTTATAAATAACTCGTATGCCGTAATTTAAAAGACAAGCTCCGTGGTCTCGGGGTTAAACTATGGAGTTCTAATCAGATGGTTGAGCGTTCGAACCTTGGTTACTCCAATCGATTTTTATAAAAAGTGTAACAGGTTGCCCATCTACAGGCGTATAGAAGTCTACTATACCGATCACAGGACGTTACCGATAGATGGTAGTTGAGGCATTAGGAATTCAAATCTAATGGCGGGAAATGATGACAAGTGAGAGCGAGAGAGAGGGCGAGTACTACATACCCCGCATGATTCGTAGGTGCACGCACTCTCAAATAATTACAATTAACTTATGTCTCTGCAAAAGCTGTTGAATTTCAAGAATCACTGGATAGTGATAACTAACACCGTTTCCACCATTCGGTAGCTTGTTTCTTGGAAAATGTTTACCTTTTTTTTACTATTTGATAGCTTATTTCTTAGAAAAGATTTCTATATATATATATATATATATATATATATATATATATATATATATATATATATATACAGATTATTCAGAGGATTTTTGAGAATCCAGTAAAATGAGAAATAAATAATTAAGAAAATTGGCTCAAACAGACAAAACGCATTACGCTGCGAAAATGGTAACAGTTAAAGCCGAACTGGAAGCAAACGAATTGTAGCTCTCGAAAAGATCTACAAAAAAGTCCGTGATGGCATATACGTATATCTCTTACAGATTACTCACAATCAAGATTTTTATAATAGTTATTTTTGCGGAAAACTTCTCCCCCTGGAATGTTGACTTACTCTGTCCCTGGATGAAATGCCCGTAATTTCTTATTTTTTATCTTCAGAATTGCTTCAAGTATAATATGTGAAAATTTAAAGTTTGTAGTTTACTCCATAAGATATATAGTCATAATGATTTTTTAAGATATGCTTCACCCTGCGACCCCCACAGGTTTTTTAGGATTACAAATATACTCATGCTCATATAATTTCAGCTTCCTAATAACTCTTCTAGTTTTCGAGATTTTTTTCGGTGGACATCAGAACTGGCTATTATATGTTTGATGGCAATTAATATTTTTTTTAATCTGTGTACTACCAATGGAAATTACTTCACAAAATATGAAAATAGTGTTCACTTCATAAATTGTATTGAAGATATGGAAAACCCAAGCTGATAAATGAATAGTATAAAAAAGTCGGCAATAAATGAGCAAAAACATTAATCCGTTTTTACCAACAAATTGTTGACACTTGCTGGATTATTATAGAAGTTGATTATAATAATGCTCTTAAGAATTTAAAATCAAAAAGCTGTTGGACCAGATAATATATCGCCATACATTCTAAAAACCTGTGGAAAATGGCTGAAAGTACTTTTATATATTTATAATTTAACTCTAAAAACTAATACGTTCCCGGAAAAATGGAAAGAATCCTTTATAACGCCGATACGCCAGTAGCCTGCGGTCCATGGAAGCAATGCTTCCCTTAAGAATTTATTATAAAAATTAAAAACATTTTGATAAAAGTATGATTATTGTGTATTTTTTGCAATATTTATTTAACTAAAGGTTCAACATCAATTCCGTACAGCAAAACATTTAAATTAAAGTACTATTTTAAATTCGTATTAAACGTATTCACATTTGTATTACAGATACAAATGTGTTACATATACTGCATATCAACAACAGATTCATTTACATATTGCACTTCTCCGTTCTCGGTTTCGTTAGTGGACGGTGTGTTGTGGTAATACAGTTGACATCATAAGGTCAAGTTATTTTTAGTGTCCTCCGAACTCAGATGACTTATTTATTATAATTTGGTAATAAAGACAAATAAATTAATTCTATTTAGTTTGGTCTGTACACAACATTTAAAAGTGCTTATATCGAGATAACTTGCAAATTGATTGCAACTTGCAAAGCTTCTTCGGTAGAATACCTCCGAATCGCGACAATTTTGTTGTAAATTATTAAATAATTTTCTGCATACAGTTTTGGAAAAAAATTACAAATTGTTGAGAAAGGCACGCCAAAACCAGAATGTCCAAATTTAACAACCAAGATTAAAACTTGGACCATGTTTTTTGCTAAAAAGTAAAATGACCGGAGAGTCGAGATGCATTATAAATAAATAGTAGTACTTTTTTAAATAAAGAATAATAGTCGACAAATTTCATTAGTGTAAAGTGTAAAAGTTTTTCTTCGAAACTAGAAGCTTCATCATTATAACCTGTTTTTTATTGTACCTAGGTAGGTATATTAAAATTAAAATCATGGTTGCTTGCCTTACCTAAATTTTCACCGCACGCCACTACGATACACAAGACTGGTCCCAAAGAAGCTATCGAAAATTATAGGCCAATTGCTATACTATCCGCTCCAGTAAAACTCTTTGAGCAGATAATTTATTCCAAAGTAGTTTCTCACATCAAACCTTACATTGCAGGTTAACAACATGGCTTGTGTCCAAAAAAATCAATCTCGACTAATTTATTGGAATCTTTAAATGATGTGGTCTCCAAATTACAATGTAAAGAACATTATCACACACAGACATTTCACTCCGCGTATTCACTGTTCGGTCCCTAAAGGAACCAGTCAGCGTTTGACGACGTTTCGGCAAGATCTCACTCGCCATCTTCAGGTCACTTCTCTACTGACTTAGCTCTGCTTCGCGTGGTTACACGATTTAGACTGCCATACTGTTGCACCGGTGGTTCCTTATATACTGTTACGGTGTTGCGGTAGGCTAGTTTTTGATCTTATGTTATATATTCGCGATGACTTTCATGTTGTCGAAATCTATGTTGTGAGATGTACCATTTACATGTTGTGCTAGTGATGACGTTCTATCATTTTTGTTGGCTGCATTTCGGTGTTCTTCTCTTCTTAGTTGAATACTTCTTGGTAACAAAAAATATTTTTTATATTTACCTTAGCGTGTTTGTTTATATTTGTCGAAACAATATTGTCAGGTTATAATTTAATAAATACCGTAAAACTTTTTATTAATCTTTATTTATTTCACCTATTAACTAATTTAAGAAAAACGAAATTAGTTTTTAGGTAGTTTTTTAGCCCAAGAATACAGGGAACTGGAGCGCGCGGGGAAAGAGACGTACGCGCGGGTAAACTCGAGACAATTTAAATTATGTTTGTTGTTAAATTTGAAGCAAAATTCCATTAGACAGCAGAATTCAGTTTGATAATCCTAATTTTTGGCAATAATGCCTTTTTGCCCGCTCCGATTTTTGACGACGTTCGGATTTAGATTAATTTATTATATGAGCTTTCAATCACTAAAGGTTTCATCTTGTAAATCCGTTTTCCTCCACAGAAGAATAACCCAAGAATCCGCAAACTGACGAATTAACAGACAGAGTGACGACAGGTGCCCAGTTCGGATAGCTTTTTTTAAGGATTTTTTTTGTGGAAAACAACTAGCCTCTTAAAGGTTTATTGCTATAACACAATGCCCGGTCGCATCCAAATTAGACAGTGTTAAGATCAACACATGAAAATAACTTTGTTCTATTTCTTTCACCTAATTCCAGATAGCATTCATGCTTATGTCAAGCTTCCATTTGGATTGATACACGCTTATAAGTGTATATCAATCCTAATGCAAGTTTGACATAAGCTAATAAATAAATCTCAAACAAGCATTTTGGATTCTTTGTATACGTTCAGATGTTTCATAATCTAGGCAAAAGTGATATACTGGGGCACAATAATTAAAGTGTGAAAGTACGAGCGTTTCACACAGCATTATTTTTATTGTTTCATTTAAATACTGCCTGTGGGGATATAATAATTTTAGATTAATAAAAGCTTTTTGGACACATTTAACAATATGATCTTTAAATTTTAGGGTTTTATTAAAAACTAAGCCTAAATTTTTTGCTTTACCAACGACAAGTATAAGGACATTATTTATTTTAATTTCTGGTACTTGAGATATATCTATATTATTATTAATAAAAAACAGTACACAAGACTTTGAAGGATTTAGTTGCAAGGCATGATTTGTAGACAAGCGAAATAAACTATTCAAATTACTGTTTATAACCTCTACGGCCTGATCAATATTATTCCATTTGAAACTGTGGTAGATTTGCGTATCATCTGCGTACACATGCATCTTGCAGGTTTTAATTTCTGTACAGAACTTACTCGTATATATAGTAAACAGCAGGAGGCCTACTATGGAACCTAACCTAACCCCTCTTGTTATACTCGCCGCCGTTGACACCTTGTTCCTAACTTTAACACTCTGAAACCTTCCAGTCAAATAACTTTCGACCAACCCCATCCAAACCTGCATAGTGCAGTATAGCAAGCAGCAGACTATGATCAGACTCATGTCTGATGCTCTTAAAATATCATCAGATATATGTAGCAGCGCGGTTGTACAGCTATGTAACGGTCGAAATCCAGATTGAACCCCGGCAATAGGTTGTTATTTAGCAGATGAGTTCTGACTTGAGAATTAATAACTTTCTTCAATATCTTTGATAGCGTAGGAAGTATACTTATCGGTCTAAAATCTTTTAAGTTACGTGGCTGTGCAACTTTCGGCAACGGTAGCACGAGAGTGTTTCCAATTATCTGGGAATTTTTCCTCCAAGAGACAGCTATTAACTATATACGATATTAAACGATAAACGATATTAAATAAGGACAACATACATAGTTTTCATGCCATAGCTGTCAGCACATGCAATATTTCTAATTATTTGAAATATACGTAGTTACAACTTTTAGAAAAGATGAATTTCTTTGTAAAATTTAAAATTGTTAATGGACGACTAATATACTCACAATTTTATAGTGATATGTGTATAAATCACAGACGGCATCCTAAGGCAGCCGTTTCGAGCTTTTGACTTTCCTTAGTTAGGGGAAGCTAGTCTGTGAATTCTACACACATTACCTGAGCGTTTATACTTGCTTGGAAATAATATTAACACCATCAAATAACTGTGGTGCCTCTTGTAGGTATCAAATCGCACTACTAAGCAGCATAATTTGATTATCCAATACAGGAATATACAAAATAAAATCCGGTCGAGCGTCCGACCGTATAATTAATATAAATAAAATACAAAATGAACGTAAACATGTTTTAATAAAGTGAGTTTTTAATAAGTTTAAAAGTTAAAAATTGTTAATGGACGACTATTCTACTCACAATTTTATAGTGATATGTGTATAAATCACAGACGGCACCTTAAGACAGCCGTTTCGAGCTTCTGGTTCTCCTCAATCCTCAGTTACGGGCAGCTCGTCTGTGATTTATACACATATCACTATAAAATTGCGAGTATAATAGTCGTTCATCAACAAAACTCACTTTATTAAAACACGTTTGTGTTCATTTTGTATTTTATTTAT
This sequence comes from Agrypnus murinus, assembly GCA_929113105.1. Classification (NCBI taxonomy): domain Eukaryota; kingdom Metazoa; phylum Arthropoda; class Insecta; order Coleoptera; family Elateridae; genus Agrypnus; species Agrypnus murinus. The sequence goes on from OV816031.1 coordinate 33,299,583, forward strand.
GTTAATTTATTCTGTTTAATTATTGTTTTACTTTAAATTATATTTTGAATGAAAATCCATATATAAAAAACTATCACTCCCGCTGGAAATCGAATCCTGGGCCTTCCACTTTCTGAGCGACATCTCTACCTCTGAGCTACTGTGTCGACTACCAGCATATAAAGTTATTATTACCATATAAAGTTATACAAAAATTGTTATTGAATTAACGTAAAATTGATTTAACGATATATCCTTCTGATGGCTTTAATCCATACATTTAGAATAACCGGTCTATTACATGGAAATCTAAAAATGTTTTGGAATTTATTAATTCAAATTACATTCAAATGAAGCATTAGGTATTCAATGTATTTGTAAAATTGAGGTTATGATTTACTTACATTAACAAAAAAGCAGCGGCGAAACAACACGACGTCCAAAATACATTTAAAAATGTGTCTATCACATTTAAAAAATTGAAGACACCAACAAAACTACTATTATTAATTTAAATAATTGTTTAAATTTTGGTATTAATTTTAAATAATAAACGATTATTACATTGAGTTATACGCATTTATTAATTTTTAAAACTAACACTTGTTTTCCACAAACTGTTGGCATTGTCTGCTTTTGACAATCGAGCATCTCAACCTCAAATCATATTCTAGGTTGAATATCTTTCCTAGCTGTTGGTGTGTTATTACGTTTTTGTGGTCGTAGATAAAGTATAGTGTGTATCACTTACAAAAAAGCCAATTACTTAAAAATCTTGAGGAGGCACTTTCCTCCATTCCCCCCAGCGTGAATTCGCGCCTGATATTAATAATTGTATGTACTTAATTTTTGATAAAAAAATAAAAGGTATATCAATCAAAGTAATTGATGTATACTATGGGGCTCCAAAAATTTGTAACGCTTCAGGCCCCTTAAGTGTTAAATCTACCACTGCTCTTAATTGTTAAAAATTGCATCTTTGATATTAGAAGACTTACAAAATAGCATCATATCAATTTCTTCCAATAACATCATTAACACGTTACGTCTGAAAAATCTCTTAGGTGTTTCTATAATTCCTTGGTCCATTGGTTGAGCAATAGCAGTTACATCCCCAATAGCATAGAAGCTTATGTCAAACTTGCATTAGGATTGATATACACTTATAAGCGTGTATCAATCCAAATGGAAGCTTGACATAAGCATGAATGCTATCTGGAATTAGGTGAAAGAAATAGAACAAAGTTGTTTTCATGTGTTGATCTTAACACTGTCTAATTTGGATGCGACCGGGCATTGTGTTATAGCAATAAACCTTTAAGAGGCTAGTTGTTTTCTACGAAAAAAATCCTTAAAAAAAGCTATCCGAACTGGGCACCTGTCGTCACTATGTCTGTTAATTCCTCTGTCAGTTTGCGGATTCTTGGGTTATTCTTCTGTGGAGGAAAACGGATTTACAAGATGAAACCTTTAGTGATTGAAAGTTCATATAATAAATGAATCTAAATCCGAACGTCTTCAAAAATCGGAGCGGGCAAAAAGGCATTATTGCCAAAAATTAGGATTATCAAACTGAATTCTGCTGTCTCATATAATGGAATTTTGCTTCAAATTTAACAACAAACATAATTTAAATTGTCTCGAGTTTACCCGCGCGTACGTCTCTTTCCCCGCGCGCTCCAGTTCCCTGTATTCTTGAGCTAAAAAACTACCTAAAAACTAATTTCGTTTTTCTTAAATTAGTTAATAGGTGAAATAAATAAAGATTAATAAAAAGTTTTACGGTATTTATTAAATTATAACCTGACAATATTGTTTCGACAGCTAAGCTGCCATTATCAAAGGTGATATAAATATATACAAACAAGCTAAGGTAAATATAAAAAATATTTTTTGTTACCAAGAAGTATTCAACTAAGAAGAGAAGAACACCGAAATGCAGCCAACAAAAATGATAGAACGTCATCACTAGCACAACATGTAAATGGTACATCTCACAACATAGATTTCGACAACATGAAAGTCATCGCGAATATATAACATAAGATCAAAAACTAGCCTACCGCAACACCGTAACAGTATATAAGGAACCACCGGTGCAACAGTATGGCAGTCTAAATCGTGTAACCATGCGAAGCAGAGCTAAGTCAGTAGAGAAGTGACCTGAAGATGGCGAGTGAGATCTTGCCGAAACGTCGTCAAACGCTGACTGGTTCCTTTAGGGACCGAACAGTGAATACGCGGAGTGAAATGTCTGTGTGTTATAATGTTCGTTACATTGTAATTTGGAGACCACATCATTTAAAGATTCCAATAAATTAGTCGAGATTGATTTTTTTGGACACAAGCCATGTTGTTGACCTGCAATGTAAGGTTTGATGTGAGACACTACTTTGGAATAAATTATCTGCTCAAAGAGTTTTACTGGAGCGGATAGTATAGCAATTGGCCTATAATTTTCGATAGCTTCTTTGGGACCAGTCTTGTGTATCGTAGTGGCGTGCGGTGAAAATTTAGATAAGGCAAGCAACCATGATTTTAATTTTAATATACCTACCTAGGTACAATAAAAAACAGGTTATAATGATAAAGCTTCTAGTTTCGAAGAAAAACTTTTACACTTTACACTAATGAAATTTGTCGACTATTATTCTTTATTTAAAAAAGTACTACTATTTATTTATAATGCATCTCGACTCTCCGGTCATCTTACTTTTTAACAAAAAACATGGTGCAAGTTTTAATCTTTGTTGTTAAATTTGGACATTCTGGTTTTGGCGTGCCTTTCTCAACAATTTGTAATTTTTTTCCAAAACTGTATGCAGAAAATTAATTAATAATTTACAAACTGAACAACAAAATTGTCGCGATTCGGAGGTATAGGAAGTACTCGAACCTTCTACCGAAGCAGCTTTGCAAGTTGCAAGCAATTTGCAAGTTATCTCGATATAAGCACTTTTAAATGTTGTGTACAGACCAAACTAAATAGAATTAATTATTTGTCTTTATTACCAAATTATAATAAATAAGTCATCTGAGTTCGGAGGACACTAAAAATAACTTGACCTTATGATGTCAACTGTATTACCACAACACACCGTCCACTAACGAAACCGAGAACGGAGAAGTGCAATATGTAAATGAATCTGTTGTTGATATGCAGTATATGTAACACATTTGTATCTGTAATACCTTTCCGCGAAAGTTTATAATGACCCGAATTTAAAATAGTACTTTAATTTAAATGTTTTGCTGTACGGAATTGATGTTGAACCTTTAGTTAAATAAATATTACGAAAAATACACAATAACCATACTTTTATCAAAATGTTTTTAATTTTTATAATAAATTCTTAAGGGAAGCATTGCTTCCATGGACCGCAGGCTACTGGCGTATCGGCGTTATAAAGCATTCTTACCATTTTTCCGGGAACGTATTAGTTTTTAGAGTTAAATTATAAATATATAAAAGTACTTTCAGCCATTTTCCACAGGTTTTTAGAATGTATGGCGATATATTATCTGGTCCAACAGCTTTTTGATCTTAAATTCTTAAGAGCATTATTGTAATCAACTTCTATAATAATCCAGCAAGTGTCAACAATTTGTTGGTAAAAACGGATTAATGTTTTTGCTGTTAATGTTTTCCATATCTTCAATACAATTTATGAAGTGAACACTATTTTCATATTTTGTGAAGATATTTCCATTGGTAGGTACACAGATTAAAAAAAAAAATTAATTGCCATCAAACATATAATAGCCAGTTCTGATGTCCACCGAAAAAAATCTCGAAAACTAGAAGAGTTATTAGGAAGCTGAAATTATATGAGCATGAGTATATTTGTAATCCTAAAAAACCTGTGGGGGTCGCAGGGTGAAGCATATCTTAAAAAATCATTATGACTATATATCTCATGGAGTAAACTACAAACTTTAAATTTTCACATATTATACTTGAAGCAATTCTGAAGATAAAAAATAAGAAATTACGGGCATTTCATCCAGGGACGGAGTAAGTCAACATTCCAGGGGGAGAAGTTTTCCGCAAAAATACCTATTATAAAGATCTTGATTGTGAGTAATCTGTAAGAGATATACGAAATTGCCATCAAGGACTTTTTTGTAGATCTTTTTGAGAGCTACAATTCGTTCGCTTCCAGTTCGGCTTTAACTGTTACCATTTTCGCAGCGTAATGCGTTTTGTCTGTTTGAGCCAATTTTCTTAATTATTTATTTCTCATTTTACTGGATTCTCAAAAATCCTCTGAATAATCTGTATATATATATATAGAAATCTTTTCTAAGAAATAAGCTATCAAATAGTAAAAAAAAGTAAACATTTTCCAAGAAACAAGCTCCCGTTTGTTATCTATAGGTACGCATATTTTGTACGCGTTATTTTATCACATTTCTTCTATAAAAGATGTATCATTCAAATGATAAATAAAAATTAATTGCTACTAAGCGTAAGCTAGACTTGAATGATATCGATTGATGTGCTATAATGCTATAATAATGCTATAATAATATGTATAGCTTAAATGATAGATTAGTAAAGGAACATGCTGCTGAAGTCTATAGTTTGTTAGCCTTATTCCAATATACGTTTTCATCTTTATAAGTGTTCAACTTTTTAAAATTTGATGGTCTAATACCTATATTTATGTGTTGTATTATTTTACATAATTATTATACATTATATTCAGATGTATTAAATTTAAGTATATCATCTAAAGGTGAAGTACGTGTTCAACTGATCGGGGCTGTCCAGTATCCGTTGTATGTTACGAGACCTCGAGGGGAAGAAGAACAAAACTGCGACCATATACACAACATCCAAGTAGGACTTATTCCGCCCGACGACGATGACGCCTTGGGGTCTAAAGAATTTGCCGTGGTAGTGAAACTCGAATGAGTGAATAACGTATGCCAGCATGGTGAAATAGTGTTGTCGGAAAGTGATTGGTTCGAACTGTATGATATATGAGTCGAGGCAATGTTTAAAAATTTCTTTTATGGTTGCTGCTGCCGCAAGGACGACAGTTTACTACATCGTGATAAACATTTGAAAGTCCATCTATGTGAGAATTTATACATCGAGATTATTCACAACGAGTTTTTCGGCAACAGGGTGGCGATTCATCAGAATGATAAACAGCGGATTATAACCTTAAAAGATTACGAGTTTCAGTCTATATTGCATTTAGCACCGCTGATCAATCATCAGGCTCGAACGTTACAGCACCTGGACTTTTCGCGTTTCTACCACGCAAATATAGAGAACGTAGCAGAAGGTCAACTGAGACGCACTGAAGATGTCTATAAAACGCTTCCACCTACAGACTCCATCTTATTCACGACCGAACCGTTATGCGAATACTACTCAGCTACCAGTTTAATAGACAACACAGCAGCAACAATACCTGGTGGATTGAACTCGTTTATTTTATTAGAAATAATAAAACATTATCAGCAAAAGTTTATCGATGCCGTACGTACATGACTGCAATCAATATCAGCAGCAGCAGCAGCAGCCGAAAACGTCAACGACGACAATGTTTGCACCGTCGTATTAAGAACACCATGGCGGAAATAAACTATCTTAGAAATAGGTTACAAAAATATTTGAACAATTTGCTAGTGTTACGTGATGATCTCAACTCATACTGTGTAATGAATAATTTGTCAAATAATATGTTACAATTGTTCATTAAATGTATAGCAAAATAAATAATATGTATATTTAAACATTGATGTTTTATTTACTAGCATAACTAAGGGTTAAGGGTGAAGAGACTAGCATGACTAAGGGTGAAGGGTAAAGGGCGACTATATATGAAAGGTAGATCGTTATCAGCGAGAGAGTACACGAATAAAGCCGAAGATTTCCGACGGCGAACATCCTAAGCTACAAAACAGACGGTAAGTAGTCATACTATGAGAAGGAGAGAGAGAGAGAAGGAGTTTCCGCGTAGTGAAAGGGATAAAAGGATCCAATCCCAGAGTTAGCGCTAAAATTCAAATCTAGGGCAAGGGAAATCCAAGATGGCTCCTTCAAATAACAAATTCAAAAATGACAGAAATGACAGGATTAAAATGACAGATGCATAATTGACAGATTTAAAATGACAGAATTAAAATGACAGATGCAAAAATGACAGATGCATAATTGACAGATTTAAAATGACAGATGCAAAATGACAGATGCATAATTGACAGATTTAAAATGACAGATGCAAAAATGACAGAATTAAAATGACAGATGCATAATTGACAGATTTCAAATGACAGAATTAAAATGACAGATTTAAAATGACAGATGCAAAATGACAGAATTAAAATGAGAGATGCAAAAATGACAGATTTAAAATGACATTTAAAATGACAGATCCATAAATGACAGATGCAGAATTGACATATTTAAATTGACAGATGCAAGAAAAATGACATATGCATAAATGACAGATGCATAATTGACAGATTTAAAAATGACAGATGCAAAAATGACAGCTGCAAAAATGACAGCTGCAAAATGACAAATTTAAAATTGACAGATTTAAAATGACAGATGTAAAAATGACAAATTTAAAATTGACAGATTCAGTACAGATTCAAATTTAGCGCGCCACATGCCGTGATATAAAATGGTTGCCTCTACATACCCCCGGTAATACAGATTGCTTCATGACGCCCTCTAGTAGTAGTACACAGTTCGCCGGTCATACAGATCCCTTCATGACGCCCTCTATTGACGATACACAGATTGCCGGTAATACAGATCCCCGTAATGGCGGCGGGCGGGCGTGGTAGAATGGCGCCAGACGTTCCAAAATGGCTGCATTCAACCAATCAGAAGCAAGGGGAGTAGCTACAGGAGTGGGGGTTAACCAATCAGAGAGCAGTAGGCGGGGAAATCCAAGATGGCGGCGACCAATCAGAAGCAAGGGGAGGAGCTACAGGAGTGGGAGTATGGCATGTCAATTTCGGTCTGGCTCAGGTGGTTTTATTGTAATGCAAGGTGTGGATGGAAGACCAGTAGTAAACGGAATCCTCACCTTGAGGTTCTGCATTGTGGTGTTGACATATAATGTTATAAATAAGAAACTGTTTGTTGTTATTATATATATATATATATATATATATATATATATATATATATATATATATATATATATATATATATATATATATATATATATATATATATATATATATATATATATATATATATATATATATATATATATATATATATATATATATATATATATATATATATATATATGTATGTCGATTGTTAAGTTCCGAGACTTTTTTTTATGTGTATCGACAAGTTCCAGGACTTTTGTTGAGTTCCGGGACGGTCTCGGAACTTTTTTATGTAATTTGATGAGTTCCGAGACGGTCTTGGAAGTTGTTTATGTCAAATGATGAGTTCCAGGACAGCAAGTTTTTATAAATGATTTTGATAATAAAGTGATAAATATTTAGTTTTATCAGAGATTAAGCAACAAGATTATGTGTTTAACATAATTAGTAATAATAAGTAAATTTTTATGAAATTTTGGTTATAAATGACCTTACAAATATACCTTTGTACATTTTCAGAACATTTTATATATGGTACCAAAAGTTATTCAACTGTTATACATTCCATTAAATGTGGTTTTAATACTTTTAATAAGGAATAACTTGATGTTGTGTATTACCAAAAAATAAAGATATAGAACTTTTTCTCTATTTTTTCGGTATCTACTTAACTTCGAAAATTCTAATAAAAAGTGCGTATATTTACTTAATACAGATTATGATTATTATTGAATTATCAATGAATTATTCATCCCATTAATAATTAGGTAATGTTTCATAAAAATTTTTTTGATAAGTTTGAAAATGGTAAATTTGATGCTTTCATAGTATATACCCTGTAAAATAAGCAATAATTACGTTATACAACTAAACCAACATTAAAGTCTTCCTAATCTTTTTTCACGGTCCAGATTGCAATTGTATATGAATAAAAACACATTTAATGTAATGTGTAACAATTGAATAACTTCTGTTAGCATAAGTATATAAAATGTCCTGGAAATCTATACGTTTAATAGCAAAACGAAAATTAGAAGGTTATTCATAATTTTGTTTCACTGTCGAGATTGTAAGTGTATTATACATGAATAAACACTTAATGAAATGTGAAATAGTTAAATAATTATTGATGCCATATTTAAAATGTCCTAGAGTCTACGTTATACAACTAAAACAAAACTAGATGAACCTTGATAATCATGTTTTTACTGTTGAAATAGCAATTGTTTATGAATAAAACGCATTTAATGGAATGTGTTAATCCAGTTAATTAACATGGATATTGTTTTATCCCGATTCGCAGGAAATATTTCAAAAATAGATAATACATATTTTCTAATATTTTTTCTATAATAAGATAAATTAAAAGGCTTTGAAGTTGTGTACCGAATTGGTATAACGGTCAGGGTATCAAACGCTCAATCAAAAATCGCGCGTTCGAAGCCCACTTTCGTATGCAATTTTTTTTAATTGAATTACTTAATTGTTGTTTATTATCTTACGAAGTTGATTTTAGTTATTATCACAATTGTTGTTAGTTTTTCTTATTATTAGATATTTTTGATATAAGAGTTTACCGTTAGTTTTTGTACAATTTCAACTATAAGAAAAGACGATGAAAAAGGATATGAAACTAAAAAATGAAAATTGTAATAATAATGATTAAAATTCAGTTGTAAATATAATAAATAACAATTAGTAAGTAATACAAAGAAAGATTACGAGTCTGATACGTTAACCGTTACACTAATTTCTTTTTATGATTATTTTATCATATTTATTACGGAAGCCATTAAAACCAACATGCTTTTTAAGTATTTTTCTAAACAGTTTCTGATTTTTTCTTCATGTTTGGATGTAAAATAAATTCTTCTTTCGGTTAATACCGAAATTTTTATTTACATTTGCAAGTGTACAAATTTAGAAGGAGAGTGATAAAACTCCATTGGATTTCCTGTATTATCGCTTACAAAAAACACAGCGTATAACTAAAACCAAAACGGCTTGATATTATTAGAAAATTTAAGATTTATTAGATTGTTTACATATGGTATATAAACTAGGTGTATATATATATAGTAGAGTCAATTTTTGCAAAAAGCATGCCTAAGTTCTTATTTTTTACTATCTAAAGATAGAGACTTGAAATCTTTTCTAATGCCTTTAGTAGTGGACTAATATAAAATGTAATATGTTTAAAATGGGGGCACGCACCTCGGGGGTTGAAATCCCTATTGTACACTCCCAATTTACTCCACACTCCCCAACACCGGAAGTTTTCCATCAACTTAAGCAAAATTCATGTTGGGAAGGTTTTAGGGGTTTCTGATTATGAATTCAATGAGAAAATTGAGAAATACAAAATGGCTGACCCAAGATGGCGATCTTTGAGAATAAAAATGCGATTTACGCCGTTTCTATTGATTTTAGAGAAAGATGCAAAAAGGCAGAAAGTATTTAGAATGTTATTCTGCATAGGAATACATAATTCGGATTACCTTATTATGTGACCCCTTCACTCTCCCCTACTGAGAAGCCCACGAGGGGAGAGTGAAGGGGGTTACATAATAAGGTAATCAAAATAGTGTATTTCTATGCAAGATCACATTCTAGACACTTTTTGACTCTCTGAATCTTTCTCTAAAATCAATAGAAACGGCGTAAATCGCATTTCCAATCTCAAAGACCGCCATTTTGTATTTCTTAATTCTCTCATTACATTCATAATCATGAACCCCAAAAACCCGCCCAACATGAATTTCGCTCAAGTTGATGGAAAACTTCCCGAGTTATTACATTGGGAGTGTAAAATGGGGGTTTCAACCCCTCGAGGGGGCGTGCCCCCATCTTAAACATATTACATTTTACATTGGTCCAGTACTGAAGGCATTACAAAAGATTTCAAGTCTCTATCTTTAGATAGTAAAAAATAAGAGCTTAATACAAAAATTGACTCTTCTACTAGGGCAGAGCAAAGGGGTTACATAATTACCTTATTACCAATTACCAAGATAGTGTATTCCTTTGCAAAATCACATTTTAAGCACTTTTTGACTTTTTGAACTTTTCTCTAAAATCAATAGAAATCGCATTCTCAATCTCAAAGACCGTTATTTTAGGACCACTATTTTGGATTCGCCATTTTGAATTTTTCACTTTTCTTATTGGATTCATAATCAGTGACCCCAAGAACCCTCCCAACATAAATTTCGCTCAATTTGGTTGCGTTATTAAATTAGGGGTACAAAATGGGGGTTTCAACCCCCCGAGGAGGCGGGCCCCCATTTTAAACATATAACATTTTATATTGATCCAGTACTGAAGGCATTACAAAAAATTTCCAGTCTATCTTTAGATAGTAAAAAATAAGAACTTAATGCAAAAATTGACTCTACTAATAGGTGTTATGTAATAGAATTGAAATAAAAAGTAAGAAAGGTCATGGGACTAAACAACCTCCATACTTAAATTGAAAACTGCTGTATTATTGGAATTTTTATTAATTATTAAAAAGTACAATGCATAAATGATGATAAAAACTAGTTGTATACATATTTTAACAAAGATCCAATATGTTACACAACTAAACCAAAATTAGAAGGTGAAACTTCATAAGTTCATTTCGCTATCTAACTTCAAGTGTATTGTATATGAATAAAAACACATTTAATGGAATGTGTAACAGTTGAATAACTGTTGATACCATATATAAAATGTTCTGGAAATGTACGTTAATACAACATTACAATTAAATCAACATTAGAGGCTTCCTAGTTTTTTTCACTGTCCAGATTGCAATTGTATTGGTATTGTATATTTGTAAATATATGAATAAAACCTTTTCCTATAGTAAAGAACAGCAAAAGAAGTGGTCGACAAGTATTGCCCTCTGTTTTTGACTATATAAAATCAAAAATTAAAACATAGCAACTATGAGAAATGAGAAATACTGGCTTGGAAACAAACTTTAGGTTGATACTAAAATCATTTACAGCCTCCGGCAAGTTTTATGATCTTACGAGGGTTTCGCTGAAAATTGTTAGTTATAAAAAGACCGTTGCATCTTTTAACAAAAAATCTTTATTGTTTTTCAAAATAATCTCCATTCAGACTAATACACTTGTGCATTCTTTGACACCACTTTTTAAAACATTCGGAAAATTCATTTTCTGAAAGGTCATCAAAAATTCTTTGAAATTCTGTAACGGCTGCATCTGCGCTGGAAAATCTTTTACTTCGCATCATTTTTTTAACAGTTGGAAACAAAAAAAAGTCGCACGGCGCCAGATCTGGGCTATACGGAGGATGAGTTACCCATTGAACTCCAGTATCCGTCAAAAAATCCAATATTCTGGCAGCAGTGTGGGAGGATGCGTTGTCATGATGGACTAAGATGTTACGCAAACCGTACCATTCAGAATTAACAGTTCTGCGATCTTCAAGTGGAATAACAGCAACAGGACCACTTCAGCGGAAAAAAACAGCAATCATTTTCTTATTGACGCTTCTGCTACGAATTATTTTTGTGGGCAAGTCTTCATCTTCGAATACCCAAACACTAGACTGCTGTTTAGTTTCAGGGTCGTAACTGTATACTCAAGATTCTTCATCAGTTACAATGTATGCCACTTGCTTGGAATCTACTCCGTCAAATTTTTGCAACATAAATTTACACCAGTCTACTCCAGCCTGTTTTTGACTTTCTGAGAGCAAATGCGGTATCCAAAGGCTTGCTAGCTTTCTTACCCAAGATGTTTATGCAAAATGGTATTCACCGCCGAGGATCCAATCTTCACTTCCTCCTGAATCTCCCTATAAGTAATATTTCGATTGAATTGAATCAAGCTTGCCACTCGATCAACATTTTCTGAACAGGCAGCTTCCGCAGGTCTTCCAGGCCTTGCTTCGTCTTGTAGCAGCTCTCGCCCTCGTCGAAATTCGCGGAACCAATGACTAACAGCGGATAATGAAGGGGCAGCATCGCCAAAAGCTGCTATCAAATTTTCATGGCTTTGCTGGTATCCTAACTGTCTTTTATAGTCGTAGAAAATCATAGCTCTAAAGGCAGTTCGCGGAATGCTCATCTTAACTGAATTAAAAATGCACTACTTATCTTACAAAATTAACTACGTTTCACAAGGAAATTGGAACGTTTGACAATTGTTGGTAACGAATGTCAACTACTGCGACATTCAATTGTTGCAATTGTTTCTAGCCAATTGAGCTTCCATGGCCTGCTACTAACTATTAACAGAGCATCCCTCGTATTGTAAAAGTATAAGAGTAAGAAAAAGGTTTCCAGGTAAAGGAGGGTTTATTATATAGATAAATGGAAGATTTTTAACATTTTTGCTGTACTTATTACAAACAATTCGTTTAGACGCATTTTGTAGCATTTTAATTAAATAAATAACAATTAATATAATTTATTTATGCATTATGTAGAATTGGTTCACGCACAATACAGTTTTACGTGCATTTTTCAAACCTTAATATTATTTACCCTAAATAGTTATTTTACAGTGAAGATATTCCAGTACTGTAAAGAAAAGAATTAGGAATCGAATGATGCCCTTGGTTACGCCTTTTTTAATTGAGTTGCTATTGTTTCTGTTGTATACCAGACCAAATTTACAATAAGATGGATGCTACGCAGACATTTTGCATTTATAACAGTTTACGGGAGATATACCTATTGTAAAATTCTTTGGCAATTAAAGTTTTTAAAGCAAGCATTCTTGCAATGATTGCTGTGCACAAGAATCACTCCTGTTGGATAATTCTTCGTTAGTTTTCCCAGCTACTATCAAAGTCAATCCGTAACCAAGGGCATAATTCGAACCTTAATCATTTTATTTACAGTACTCCGGAATATCTTTATTGTAAAATAATTACGTACCTACATGTACATACATATATTTTACCTGAACTTTTAAAGTTTTGTTACTTTATAGAACGAATGCTCTTTTCGGTAACCTTTCATGGTTTATATTAATTAATTTCTAACATATACTTAAAGTTTTATAGTAGTACAAGCACTAAAAAAATACCATACGAGAATATTTGACTAAAGAAACGTTTAAGTTTTGGGTTTTGCGACTTTGCAATATAAATTTCACCATATGTTTGTTTAAAATCACGATGAGCCTCACGCAATACCATTTCCATATAGCCTGGTTGCGATAGCATTTTTTTGGCAATTTTTTCGGTTGCCATAGCAATTTTTTAGCAATTCTTTTAAAGATCGAAACTTCAAGTTGTTCTTTAATTAGCTTCGTATAAGGATATCATCAATGCGCCTCTGGATAAGTCTTATTGGTCAAAATCATTGGTTCAATCATTCCTGTCTTACAAATTGTATAATACATATAAGGGGTGGAAAAGTACCAATAAGCAAGTTAATTAATATCGTAATTTCAATACAAATTAGAGCTTGTGCATCGATGATCCTTACTTGATTACTTAATGTTGTTTATTTACTTCGAACTCTTTTAATTATTATAACAATTGTTATTATTTTTTATTATTGGATATTTTTGCTACACAAAATCTAACGGTAAAACCTTACCGTTATTATTTGTACAAACTTAACTATGAAACAAGCAGATTAAAAAATGGAATAAGACCAATAATAATTGTAATAAAAATGATTTAAATTCAAGTTCTAAAAATAATACACAACAATTAGTAAGTAATACAATTAAAAAAAGGGTGAACTCCGAACCCGCAATTTCTGATTACCAGTCTGAAATGTTAACCACTCCACTAATTCCTTTTAATTACAAGCTTTACAACAATCTATTAAGCTTATAATCAATTAACAAGCTTTTTAAAAAACTTTTCTGATTGTTACATGTGTTTTTGGCAATAAATGAATTTTTTTTCTTTAATACCGAAATTTCTACTTACATTTGCAACGATATAAACTTAGGAGGAGAATGATACAACTCCATTGGATGTTCTGTATTATCGCTTACAAAAAATACACTGTACAACTAAAATCAAAACGGCTTGGTATTAGAAAATGCAAGAATTTTTAGAGATCATTGTTTACATATGGCATGTAAGCTAAGTGTATATAGGTGTTAATACCTACGTATTGAAATTAAAATGTAAAAATAAGAAAAGTCCTGGAACTCATGGATATATAACAAAAACCAAAACGGCTTGGTATTATTAGAAAATTCAAGGTTTTTTTAGAAAGCATTGTTTACATATGACATATAAACTACATAATTATAATATATAGGTGTGAATACCTATGTAATGAAATTGAAATGTAAAAATAAGAAAAGTCCTGGAACTCATCGATATATAACAAAAACCAAAAGGGCTTGGTATTATTAGAAAATTCAAGGTTTTTTTAGAAAGCATTGTTTACATATGACATATTAACTACATAATTATATATAGGTGTGAATACCTATGTAATGAATTTGAAATGTAAAAATAAGAAATGTCCTGGAACTCATCGATATATAACAAAAACCAAAACGGCTTGGTATTATTAGAAAATTTAAGGTTTTTTTAGAAAGCATTGTTTACATATGACATATAAACTACATAATTATAATATATAGGTGTGAATACCTATGTAATGAAATTGAAATGTAAAAATAAGAAAAGTCCTGGAACTCATCGATACATCACAAAAACCAAAACGGCATTGGTATTATTAGAAAATTCAAGGTTTTTTTAGAAAGCATTGTTTACATATGACATATAAAACATAATTATAATATATAGGTGTGAATACCTATGTAATGAATTTGAAATGTAAAAATAAGAAAAGTCCTGGAACTCATCGATACATCACAAAAACCAAAACGGCTTGGTATTATTAGAAAATACAAGGTTTTTTTAGAAAGCATTGTTTACATATGACATATAAACTACATAATTATAATATATATAGGTGTGAATACCTATGTAATGAATTTGAAATGTAAAAATAAGAAAAGTCCTGGAACTCATGGATATATAACAAAAACCAAAACGGCTTGATACAATTCAAAAATTCAAGAATTTTTAGAAAGCATCGTTTACATATGGCATATAAACTAAATGTATATAGCTGTTAACGCCTATGTAATGAAGTTCAAATGTAAAAATAATAAAAGTCCTGGAACTCATCGATATATAACAAAAACCAAAACGGCTTGGTATTATTAGAAAATTCAAGGTTTTTTTAGAAAGCATTGTTTACATATAAACTACATAATTATATATAGGTGTGAATACCTATGTAATGAATTTGAAATGTAAAAATAAGAAATGTCCTGGAACTCATCGATATATAACAAAAACCAAAACGGCTTGGTATTATTAGAAAATTTAAGGTTTTTTTAGAAAGCATTGTTTACATATGACATATAAACTACATAATTATAATATATAGGTGTGAATACCTATGTAATGAAATTGAAATGTAAAAATAAGAAAAGTCCTGGAACTCATCGATACATCACAAAAACCAAAACGGCATTGGTATTATTAGAAAATTCAAGGTTTTTTTAGAAAGCATTGTTTACATATGACATATAAACTACATAATTATAATATATAGGTGTGAATACCTATGTAATGAATTTGAAATGTAAAAATAAGAAAAGTCCTGGAACTCATCGATACATAACAAAAACCAAAACGGCTTGGTATTATTAGAAAATTCAAGGTTTTTTTAGAAAGCATTGTTTACATATGACATATAAACTACATAATTATAATATATATAGGTGTGAATACCTATGTAATGAATTTGAAATGTAAAAATAAGAAAAGTCCTGGAACTCATGGATATATAACAAAAACCAAAACGGCTTGATACAATTCAAAAATTCAAGAATTTTTAGAAAGCATCGTTTACATATGGCATATAAACTAAATGTATATAGCTGTTAACGCCTATGTAATGAAGTTCAAATGTAAAAATAAGAAAAGTCCTGGAACTCATCGATATATAACAAAAACCAAAACGGCTTGGTATTATTAGAAAATTCAAGGTTTTTTTAGAAAGCATTGTTTACATATAAACTACATAATTATATATAGGTGTGAATACCTATGTAATGAATTTGAAATGTAAAAATAAGAAATGTCCTGGAACTCATCGATATATAACAAAAACCAAAACGGCTTGGTATTATTAGAAAATTTAAGGTTTTTTTAGAAAGCATTGTTTACATATGACATATAAACTACATAATTATAATATATAGGTGTGAATACCTATGTAATGAATTTGAAATGTAAAAATAAGAAAAGTCCTGGAACTCATCGATACATAACAAAAACCAAAACGGCATTGGTATTATTAGAAAATTCAAGGTTTTTTTAGAAAGCATCGTTTACATATGGCATATAAACTAAATGTATATAGCTGTTAACGCCTATGTAATGAAGTTCAAATGTAAAAATAAGAAAAGTCCTGGAACTCATCGATATATAACAAAAACCAAAACGGCTTGGTATTATTAGAAAATTCAAGGTTTTTTTAGAAAGCATTGTTTACATATGGCATATAAACTACATAATTATAAATACGTAGGTATTAATACCTATGTAATGAATTTAAAATGTAAAAATAAGAAAAGTCCTGGAACTCATCGATATATAACAAAAACCAAAACGGCTTGGTATTATTAGAAAATTCAAGGTTTTTTTAGAAAGCATTGTTTACATATGACATATTAACTACATAATTATATATAGGTGTGAATACCTATGTAATGAATTTGAAATGTAAAAATAAGAAAAGTCCTGGAACTCATCGATATATAACAAAAACCAAAACGGCTTGGTATTATTAGAAAATTCAAGGTGTTTTTAGAAAGCATTGTTTACATATGACATATAAACTACAAAATTATATTTAGGTGTGAATACCTATGTAATGAATTTGAAATGTAAAAATAAGAAGTGTCCTGAAACTCATCGATATATAACAAAAACCAAAACGGCTTGGTATTATTAGAAAATTCAAGGTTTTTTTAGAAAGCATTGTTTACATATGACATATAAACTACAAAATTATATATAGGTGTGAATACCTATGTAATGAATTTGAAATGTAAAAATAAGAAAAGTCCTGGAACTCATCGATATATAACTAAAACCAAAAGGGCTTGGTATTGTTTGTAAATTCAAGATTTTTAAAAAGAATTGTTTAAATATGTATTTAAACTAGGTGTATATAAATGTTATACCTTTGTAATGGAGTTCAAATACAAAAATAAGAAGAGTCCCGGAACTCATCGATATATCCCTAAAATCAAAACGGCTTTGTATTTTTAAAAAATTTAAAGAGTTCCGAAAAGCTTACATTATATATGGTTTAATAAACCTGGTGTACATAAGAATTTTTTGGTGTCCCGGAACTCGTCGATCGCCATACATATATATATATATATATATATATATATATATATATATATATATATATATATATATATATATATATATATATATATATATCGATATATCTATAGGGCACCACCAAGCGTCCCCCCATGTAAAATCTTAGGTTCAAGCAGCGTCCGAAGTCACTCGGCGTCCGGATATACGGACGCAGGGTGACTTGTGCCTCAAAATTGCACCACATGAAGCTTAAAGTGTCTAGATGACGAAAATGTAAAAATTAGCTGTGCGCAGTTTGACACCCATTCCTGATTCGTGTATAAAATCGTAGTTCGAGCGTTTGCCACACGCAGCGCTAATAGCGCAGGATTTGTATACATTTGTGTACAAATTTATGGCATAGGTTTACCCTGCGTCCGCATATTTAACAAGAATTGTGTTGGTAACACTGATGGCTTTGTGGCTAGACAGTGACGTCATTTCAACGGGACTTCACTTTATGCATTGTATTTCTGAGTAAAGATTGCGTCATTTAAAGTGATAAAATTCTTACATATTATATTTTGTTAAAGCTATTTAATAAATACTTTTAATAATACATTTCATTTATGCGTCATGTAAATTTCGTTTAAACCGGTTTTAATTGCTATTACAAATGGGCGATAATTTTAAAAAGATCGTAAGATTTAATAAGATAGATAAGAATGTAAGGCATTCTTTCGTTCACAAAATACGTGTGGGATATTTACACGTAATTCAAAGCTTTATTGATTGAAACAAACGTTAACCATTATTATATTATCATTCAGTATTTAATCAATCACTGTTGCTGTTAGCTAATAATAAATCTGGCTATTTAAAATACTATCTTATCCCCTATTATATTTAAAAAATTTTAGTTATGTTTGTGAGGCAGACAGTGACATCATTTCAAATGGGAATTCTCCTTATGCATTAAAATATTGAAATTAAATAATCTTTATAACTTCTAAATTGTTAGATGACATACAAACTTGAGATTTGGCACAGTTATAGGAATTACGGTTCTTGTAGATGACACAGAAACTTGAAATTTGGTACAGTTATAGTCTAAGATTGTTGTAACAAAAATATATAAAAAAATGTTGTTATATCATCCTCTGCACCCTCTTATGGGGTTGTAAAACTTGCAGATGACACAGGAACTTGAAATTTGATATAGTTATAGGGTTAAAGACTCTCGTAAAGAAAAATATAATTTTTTTTATTAAGTCAACCCCCGCACTTTATTTGGGAGTTGTAAAAATTCTGGATGACATACAAACTTGAAATTTGAGATAGTGATAGCATTTAGGACTCTCGTAAAAAAAATTAGAAAAATTATTAAGTCAACTCCCGCCCTCCATTTGAGGGTTTTAAAACTTCTAGATGACATACAAACTTGAAATTTGGTATAGTTATAGGGTTTAAGACTATCGTAAAAAAAATATAAAATTTTTTTATTAAATCAACACCCGCACTTTATTTGGGAGTTGTAAAAATTCTAGATGACATACAAACTTGAAATTTAGCATAGTTATAGAGTTCAGAATTCTCGTCAAAAAAATAATAAAAAATGATAAATTTTCTACCCCCCACCCACATTGGGGGTTGTAAAACGTCTATATGACATGCAAACTTGAAATTTGGTATAGTTATAGTGTTTAAAATTCTTCTAAAGAGGAAAATCAAAAATATTAAAATGTCAACCCTCCCACCCCCTTTTCAGTTATAAAACATCTAGATGACGTACAAACTTGAGATTTTGACATAGTTATAGAGTTTAGAATTCTTGTCAAAAGAAAAATAAACAAAGGTAAAATTTCTACCCCCCACCGACATTGAGGGTTGTAAAACTTTTATGTGATATACAAACTTGAAATTTGGTATAGTTATAGTGTTTAAAATTTTCCTAAAGAGAAAAATCAAAAATATTAAAATGTCAACCCTCCCAACCCCTTTTGAGTTATAAAACTTCTAGATGACGTACAAACTTGAGATTTTGACATAGTTACAGAGTTTAGAATTCTTGTCAAAAAAATAAACAATGGTAAAATTTCTACTCCCCGCCCACATTGGGGGTTGTAAAACGTCTATATGACATGCAAACTTGAAATTTGGTATAGTTATAGTGTTTAAAATTCTTCTAAAAAGAAAAACCAAAAATATTAAAATGTCAATCCTCCCAACCCCTTTTGAGTTATAAATCTTCTAGATAACGTACAAACTTGAGATTTTGACATAGTTATAGAGTTTAGAATTCTTGTCAAAAGAAAAATAAACAATGGTAAAATTTCTACCCCCCCACCCACATTGGGGTTTGTAAAACGTCTATATGACATACAAACTTGAAATTTGGTATAGTTATAGTGTTTAAAATTTTCCTAAAGAGAAAAATCAAAAATATTAAAATGTCAACCCTCCCATCCCCTTTTGAGTTATAAAACTTCTAGATGACGTACAAACTAGAGATTTTGACATAGTTACAGTGTTTAAAATTCTTGTCAAAAGAAAAATAAACAATGGTAAAATGTCTACACCCCCCCACCCACATTGGGGGTTGTAAAACGTCTATATGACATGCAAACTTGAAATTTGGTATAGTTATACTGTTTAAAATTCTTCTAAAGAGAAAAACCAAAAATATTAAAATGTCAATCCTCCCACCCCCTTTTGAGTTATAAAACTTCTAGATGACGTACAAACTTGAGATTTTGACATAGTTATAGAGTTTAGAATTTTTGTCGAAAGAAAAATAAAAAGTGATAAAATTTCTACCCCCCCACCAACATTGGGGGTTGTAAAACTTCTATATGGCATACAAACTTGAAATTAGGCATAGTTATAGTGTTTAAAATTTTCCTAAAAAGGAAAATCAAAAATATTAAAATGTCAACCCTCCCACCCCTTTTTGAGTTATAAAACTTCTACATGACGTACAAACTAGAGATTTTGACATAGTTATAGAGTTTAGAATTCTTGTCAAAAGAAAAGTAAACAATGGTAAAATTTCTACCCCCCACCAACATTGGGGGTTGTAAAACTTCTATATGGCATATAAACTTGAACTTTGGTATAGTTATAGTGTTTAAAATTCTTCTAAAGATAAAAATCAAAAATATTAAAATGTCAACCCTCTCAACCCCTTTTGAGTTATAAAACTTCTAGATGACCTACAACTAGAGATTTTGACATAGTTACAGAGTTTAAAATTCTTGTCAAAAGAAAAATAAACAATGGTAAAATTTCTACTACCCACCCACATAGGGGTTGTAAATGTCTATATGACATGCAAACTTGAAATTTAGTATAGTTATAGTGTTTAAAATTTTCCTAAAGTGAAAAATCAAAAATATTAAAATGTCAACCCTCCCATCTCCTTATGAGCTATAAAACTTGTAGATGGCGTACAAACTTGAGATTTTGACATAGTTATAGAGTTTAGAATTCTTGTCAAAAGAAAAATAAAAAGTGTTAAATTTTCTACCCCCCACCCACATTGGGGTTTGTAAAGCTTTTATATAGCAAACAAACTTGAAATTAGGTGTAGTTATAGTGTTTAAAATTTTCCTAAAAAGGAAAACCAAAAATATTAAAATGTCAATCCTCCCACCCCCTTTTGAGTTATAAAACTTCTAGATAACGTACAAACTTGAGATTTTGACATAGTTATAGAGTTTAGAATTCTTGTCAAAAGAAAAATAAACAATGGTAAAATTTCTACCCCCACCCACATTGGGGGTTGTAAAACGTCTATATGACATACAAACTTGAAATTTGGTATGGTTATAGTGTTTAAAATTTTCCTAAAGAGAAGAATCAATAATATTAAAATGTCAACCCTCCCACCCCCGTTTGAGTTATAAAACTTCTAGATGACGTACAACCTAGAGATTTTGACATAGTTACAGAGTTTAAAATTCTTGTCAAAGGAAAAATTAAAAAAATTGTAAAATTTCAACCCCCTACCCACATTGATGGTTGTAAAACTTCTATATGGCATACAAACTTGAAATTTGGTATAATTATTGGGTTTAGAATTCTCGCAAAGATGAAAACAAGAAAATGTTAAAATGTCAGACCCCGGCCACTTTGGGGGTTGTAAATCTTCTAGATGACATACAAACTTGAAATTTTATATAGTTATAGTAGGCCAGTGACCGGGTAATCTATTTCTGCAATCTTCTACAGAATTGGTTTTCTTGTTGGAAAATGTTCGGAGGTGTTCCCTGAATGTAACGGTTGGGAATGAAGTTGTCGGGACGGGGGCGGTTGAGTGCTAGCCGCTATCTTGGAAAACACCTTTTATCAAATATCTCGTGAACCGTGCATCGTACGACAAAAATAGTATAGATCGTTTTTTTGAATTTTTGTTTAATGCTTTATATAAATGGAAGTATATCTGATTAACGTCCAAGTGTACGTAAAAAACGTATGTGTCTTTTTCTTAAATAATATAATAAAGTAATAGCTTTGGTTTTAAATTAATACTCGAGGAATGTTAAAAACTTGCTTACTTTACTTGTTTTGGAAAACTATGTCTGTTAATTAAATTATGTCACATTTTTTACGTGAAAAATTAATTTTAGAGAAACTGTTCGTTCAAAGTTACATTAGACATACAACTTTCCTAAAATTTTGGAAAAAAAATCAAATACTATGAGACTTAAGCTGTATTTTTTGTTTAACTTTGAATGTGCAGTTTTTCTAAAATTTATTTTTCACATAAAAAATGTCAAATAATTTAATTAATAAATAGTGGAGTAACCTTACGTTTTTATCTCGGAACCGGTCCAAACTACTTCGATTTGAATAAATTTTTTTTTAAGTCTTGTAAATATAAGATAGTAAAACTTTTACAAATTAGGAATTGACGCTCAGAACGGGAAATGTGGTGAAACTCGGATAACCTAAAACCATAACCAAGTGGCCCCGCACCGGTTGCTCGACCATCTCAGAACAAGATAATTTTTGGTGTGTTACCACATTTATGTATTGGTAGTTCTAAGCCACTATTATTTTGTTTTTATTCCTTTCGGTTTAATTACGGCAGCCATATTTGTTTCGTGCTGCACGACGTTTCTTGCACTTTTCTATGTAAACGAAAATCTTCATATCTCAAGAACAGTTGGTCGTAGAAAGTCACGGTAAAAACCATTGCATTCTTCACATTTCGAGCTACATTTCTTGTTCTAAACATAAACTTTATAAGATGTTTCCTTATGGGCGCAAATTAAGTCCGAAATTTCACGTTTTTTTGCAAAATTTCGGCTTTTTAGAGTCTCATATTTCCAGATAATGGCGAAGTATCAGCGCTCATTCTTTTTAAAAAAACTACACAGTTAAGGTTAGTTTATGTTTAAAATATTTCAAATCTAAAACTTCCCTATTTTAGTATATATGGGCTTTTGAAATTCTCTTTTCTTTATTTTTGAGCAACTTTGGACCTCAATATCTCTGATGGGCATAAATGGATTTTTTTATATTATGTGGATATGAAGCAGTATATGATGGTAAACTATGGTGAAAATGGTAACTTTGATATTAGCTTGAGAACAGAGTTATGCTCATGTTAGCTGTCATTCAATTTATACGGATTGAGAGGAAATCGGTCACGGAAAGAGATACGAAGAAAAAGCACCCTTGCTATTTAACAACTTTAGTTATCACTGCAAGGACTTTTATGAATAGCATATAACTATATATAATAATAGTAATAATAATAATTTTACTTTCCCAAACCAATATTAGCACCAGAATAAAGTACATTTACTCAGTAATACTAATACTAATGGAAATTGTATACATTTACAGTTTTCAACTGAGCATAACGCTTTCCTCACGATAATAACAAAGTTAAAATTTTTTTCGCCTACCTGATCAGAAAGTGCTTTCTAAATGTCCTGTTTTGAGGGCAGTTAAGGCTTCTTTGCGGGGCTCTATGTCAAACTTTTTACTGCCCTCTTATGTCAAATACATAACCTCTATACTACTACTAGATGAAAGCACGATTTATTTATGTTAAGTTGGAGATACTGTAAAAATTGTAATTGTTTTTTAAATTGTCATACTTTGACCATTCCTGTGCATTATCCTAAAAAGATTTTAATCAAAAATGAAATCATTAGTTTTTAACATTAAAAATATAACTCATTCATAAAACTTTTAGCAACTGAATATGACGGAAAATGTAATCTCAAACATATTTTTACTTAACCTTTAAAAATATGAAAAACATACGTCAAATTTTTCTAGGCTTCTTAGATCATAACTTTGATTTTCATGTCTTCGTCGATAAATTTGTCGTTTGTTTTTTTCTTTTCACAGTGTCATTGTATGTATAAATGGAGGTTGTGACAATTAATTAATAAAAAAAAATTGTAATTTCATTAAATTATACAATGATATATTAATTACTCATCCTAATTAAAAGTCATATCCTGTTCCTTTTATTTACCAATAATAATAAAAACATTTACTATACGGCCGTGTTGTATGTAGTGTAATGATTATTAGGTTAATTTAGTTAATAAATTACTAAAAACGTCTGGCGTTATTTTCATTTTCATTCATTCCCTCTAACATATGCCAATTTAATTTACTAATACGTTACGTTACTGTTTAACTTTTGGAATTCTTTTTTAAACTTTCAAACAGGTAGGCGAAAAACTTTTGTATGTCACTCGGACCGAAAAGCATTTGTAGCCCTAAGTGCGAGCTACAAATGCAAATTTTCTGCCCTTGAGACACAAAATACTATTACCACAGTTTGCCATCATATGCTGCTTCATATGCACGTAATATTAAAAAAATCCATCCATGATCATAAGAGATGTTGAGGTCCAAAGTTACTCAAAAATGAAGAAAACGAGAATTTCAAAAGCCCATAAATACCAAAATAATGAAGTTTCAGATTTGAAATATTTTAAACATAACCTAGCCTTAACTGTACAGTTTTTTAAAAAGAATGAACGCTGATACTTCACCATTGTCTGGAAATATGACACTCTAAAAAGCCGAAATTTTGCAAAAAAGCGTTAAACTTCGGACTTAATTTGCGCCCATAAGGAAGCATCTTATAAAATTCATGTTTATAACAACAAATGTAGTTCGAAATGTGAAGAATGCAATGGTTTATACCGCGACTTTCTACGTCCAACTGTTCTTGAGATATGAAGATTTTCGTTTACATAGAAAATGCAAGAAATGTCGTGCACCACGAAACAAATATGGCTGCCGTATTTAAATCAAAAGGAATAAAAATAAATTAATAGTGGCTTCAAACTAAAATAGTTATTCACAATAGGTACATATAAGTAAATCCACTGTGATTTTGTTTAAATTTTTTGAACGTACCGTTAAATTTTTTTTTTGGGTACATTTGGACCTTAAAATTACTCAAAGATTTTGCTATATTGTTATAAAAATGAAACTTCAAGACAAGAACCCTCCTATAGACGGGTTGGGTGTGTTACAAACTCACTCCTGGTCTGTGGGTTTTCGTAAGATTGTTTATTGTATTTTTTTTAAATCTTTAGCTTTGTGTAGTTATCTATCTTTAATGAAAGTAAACTATTTTTGGCAAATTCAAGGTCAGTTATGTTTACAAATTTTTAAAGGTGTTCCTTTTAACACTCGTTTTTTAGGTATTTTCCAAGGAATAGATATAGGTTCTCGTGCAATTATTAATTTGATAAACCTTTTACAGTTGTACGTTCATATAAGTAAATGTAAAAAACAATTTATTTATGCAACACTCATTTAAAATTTAAATAACTTAAAATAAACTCGTTCTAAATAAGAATTCTATATGATCAACAATTTTACGTCGCGTCGACACGTCCTATCAAATATATTATTACTGCTTATCGCAGCTGCCCAGCAAATTTTGTTCCTCAAGGCTTGTTTATAGTAACGAATGCAATGGGTATTCGGATGCGTAATTTGATACAAAACTACCGTTGTAAAATTAAAAGGCAAATAAAGTTTTATTTTATTTATGTCTGACCAATTTTTATTATAAAAAGTCATGTATTTTTTATAACAGTGATTATTACATTGCTATTTCACGATTCGTGTTAGTTATTACAAAGGTTTAAGTTAAAAAAATTGGATAGTTCTTTTACGAATTACGACTTTAAGTTTGTAGTCATTTTTCTAAAAAAAAATAAACAAATCTTTGCAAAGCATTGAGTCTTACGGGAACTATAAACTTTAAATGCTTGTAACTTCGTTTACGAAGCTTCAAAAATTAATTAATTTTAGGGTACTTTCGCGTTTATCAACTCATATTTCAGAAACGAAGCCTTTAATCAAAAAAAGTCGTTCTTATAAAATTGTAGAGCGCGATCTTTCGCTTCTAACGGTGCCACTTTTATATTTTTAGACATTACAATAATTCCGTAAAAGAATAAAATTAAACACCAAACACAATTTAAATTGTATCGACGTCTCTACTCCTCGATAAGCCCCTCTTACGTTTCGGACCTCCTCGCGCAGCAGTTGTCTATGTTCTTGGGTTGATAAATACACCTAAAAATGTATTTCCTTTTTCTTTAATTAATTGCTGCTTAAAAGAGAACAAGAAAATCCCTAAAAAAACGAATGTTAAAAGGAACACGTTTAAAAATTTGTAAACATAACTGACCTTGAATTTTTCAAAAATAGTTTACTTTCATTGAAGATGATAGTAAACTACACAAAGCTAAAGATTTAAAAAAATAATTACGAGTACAACGACAATTACAATAAACAACCTTACGAAAACTCACAGACCAGGAGTGGGTTTGTAACACATCCAGTGTTGTAATGTATCTAGATACAAGTATCTAGATACAGTATCTAGATACTTTTATGGTACCCAGATACACGTTTGTCTAAATGAGCAAATTCATTCCTTCTAATGCGCATGTGCATTGTCAAAGTGACAAATGCAAATTATTCGTTCGTCGGGCGCGGCGCTAACTTGATGAGTAGGTCTGTGGGGTAGATGCTCAAGTAAATTAAATGATAGATATCAGCTAGGTATTCGATAAAAGTTAGTCTGTTATCAAATCATTATTACGATTGTATGATAGACACGTCAAATAGTCAAATGTTAATAACGTTAATAATAACTTATTAAAATGGCGGTTATGTGTTTGTTCAATTACTTCAAACTATAATATACAGTACTGTGGTGAATATTGGCAAATTAGTAAAGAATCATCTGAAAATAATAATGTATATGAGATTAGAAAATTATTGGTAGATAAGGTATGCTGTCAACGTTATTGCTCAAGTTGTAAGATCTGTATGCATATGTATTCTTGTACTTGTATTGATTATGAAAAAAATGCACTCATTTGTAAACATATACATTATGTCATTCATAATACAACTCCTGTAACAACCAACCACTTGAATATTATAGATGTAAAAGATGACGGGGATGTAAAAATGTCAAATGATAATTATGTTTCAACAGTGGCTAAAAGTGATCTCGGGGTAGATAATAGATATTCTGAGTTGAACAGTCTGATAATGTCCACATTTTCGAAATTGAAACAGCTAGATTTAGAGAAGCTAAACGATAATGTAATTCAGCAAATTTCATACCATGTAAATATTATTCATAGTTTAAGCAATCTGAACAAATCACTAGACATTATTAAAGAATTATCTAGTAACTCAAAAGTGGCTCCATCAATGAAAAAATATGTCGAGCCCCAATTACAGTTTTCTACAACTAAAAAAAATCTGCATCTTGCAAATCTACGAAGTTTCAGAGAGCCACAAAATGTGAATCAACTACCATTAAAAATGTTTTGTTAAATGTTCCACAATTGTTTATTTCTGATTCTGCTTTGAATGACCACATGTATTAATAAATTGTTACCTTACTTGTATTATTTTAAAGTGTTTTATTCCCATTCCTTAATATATCCATCTATTGTAATTTAGAGGAAAACATACTGTGAAAGCTTTTATTACTCGTTTTAATTATTGTCTGTTGCCTATATTATTAACAAATAGTAAGCGTACCTGCTAAAATGGTAAGGGTAAAACTCTTCTGCTTACAATTTTAAAAATTTGTATCAGTTATTAAAAAAATAGAATACAAAGGAAACAATTTTTTTTAACGGCAATTTAAAGGAATCAAAAAGCCTTTACAGCTATCAAGATTGAGGTATGAAGGGCATCATGAACTAAATAATGTTCCAGGTGAACGGTATAGAAACCGAGGGGCCTACTTTTACCATGGGCAGCATCCATGGTGCCTTTAAAACTTTGGCCTACTTCTATTTGGTTATTTGAGTTTTATGCAGCAGATTTTATAAAATGAGCGCGGGATATTTTGAAGCTCCTTATATGACAATTATGTGGCACATGCGCACAATTGGGAATGCATTTGCACATTTAGACAAACGTCTACTTTTTGGGTGCCATCAGTTTCATTGTGATAATTTAGTTTGGTTGATAGATTCTATCCTTCTTTACATCATATACCTCTCTATATACTCAACGCGTCACCTGTCTCATTACACATTGTTATAACGTAAATAATTTTGTTTAATTAATTTAGTTTATCGTATTCCCTTATAAATTTTTTCAATTCAGGAGTTGAGGTGGTGTTGGTTTTTGCAATAAAACATAAAACTTTAAACTTTTCATAGAAACTTATTTTTGTTTATTACAGGTTGTGATAATTCATAAACAATGGACAATGATGAGGCAATTGAACTAAAATACGAAGCAGATGTCAAAATGGAATCCGTAGTCATGGAAGAGTGCACTATCCAAAATGAAATTAAAATGTACAATCAGTGTGAGGGGGAACCCTTCAATGATGACAGTGTTCCGCAAAAATATGAAGTCAATACTTTTAGGAAACTATTCTTCTGTAAAACATGCAAGATTCAATTTTCAGAGAAAACCAATTGTCTTAACCACAGGCACACTCGCAAACGTGAAAAACATTTTGAATGTAATTTATGTCATCATATTTTTTTTTATAAAGCGAATCTCGATAGACACATGTTTACCCATACTGGTGAGAAATCATTTTTATGTAATTTATGTGATTATAGAAGTTCTGTAAAAGGTAATCTTAAACAACACATTCTCACTCATAGTCGTGAGAAGCCATTTAAGTGTAATATATGCCATTATAAATGTTATCTAAAAAGTAATCTTCAACGGCACATGCTCATTCATAGTGTTGAGAAACCATTTAAGTGTAATTTATGTAATTATAAATGTTCTCAAAAAAGTAGTCTTGAACAACACATGTTCAATCATGGTTGTGAGAAACCATTTAAGTGTAATCTATGCCACTATAAATGTTCTATAGAAAGTGATCTTAAACAACACATGCTTAATCATAGTGTTGAGAAACCATTTAAGTGTAATTTATGTAATTATAAATGTTCTCAAAAAAGTACTCTTGAACAACACATGTTCAATCATAGTTGTGAGAAACCATTTAAGTGTAATCTATGCCACTATAAATGTTCTATAAAAAGTGGTCTTAAACAACACATGCTTAATCATAGTGGTGAGAAACCATTTAAGTGTAATATATGCTACTATAAATGTTCCGTAAAAAGTAGTCTTAAACGACACATGCTTATCCATAGTGGTGAGAAACCATTTGAGTGTAATTTATGCGATTATAAATGCTCTGTAAAAGATAGTCTTAAACGACACATACTCATTCATAGTGGTGAGAAGCCATTTGAGTGTAATTTATGCGATTACAAATGTTCTCAAAAAAATCATCTTCAAAACCACATGGGCACTCATAGTGATGAGAAATCATTTGAGTGTAATTTATGCGATTATAAATGTTCTGTAAAAAGTAGTCTTAAACAACACTTGTTTAATCATAGTGGCGAGAAACCATTTAAGTGTAGTATATGTGATTATAAATTTTCTCGAAACACTCATCTTCAAAGACACATGCTCACCCATAGTGGTGAGAAACCATTTGAGTGTAATTTATGCAATTATAAATGTTCTATAAAAAATAGTCTTAAACAACATATACTCACTCATAGTGGTGAAAAACCATTTGACTAATTTATGCAATTACAAGTGTTCTCAATAAAATCATCTACAAAGACACATGCTCACTCATAGTGGTAAGAAACCATTTGAGTGTATTTTATGTGATTATAAATGTTCTGTAAAAAATAATTTTAAACAGCACATGTTGAATCATAGCGGTGATAATCCACTTTAGTGTAAATTATGATAAATGTTATCCATAAAATCCACTTCAAAAACACATGCTCACTCATAGTGGTGAGGAACATTTCAGTGTGATTTATGTGATTAAAAAGATCCTCAGAAAAATACCTGAAACATCACATGCCCACTCACCCAGTAAACAAAACTGTGACATTTACTTCTTGTCTGCTATATAAGAATCAAGTAAAATGAGCTATATATACACATTTACATACCTTAGATGTAAATTTGGTTATGAAACATTTGCTATGCATTTTAGGTATAAACTGGGAAAAGCATGCTAATGTAAGTCTGGTGTCTTCAAATTTATATATATGCGACATTAATAATGTGATTTGTATTTTACATCACACTTTTTACTAGTCAATTATATTACTATTTAACCTCTAATTTGTTTGTGGGATTGAAAACATCAGTAACGCACGTAATACCTGACTGTGCAGTTGTGTTAAATCGTGGTCGCCCATTTAGTTTCTTTTATTTATGTTGAATATAAATATTAAAATACAATAATCAGCTTTATTTCTGTGATGGTAACATTTCGGAAGTGGGATGAACAAAATAAACACCCATGACAAATTTAATTTGCAGTGAATTGATATTTTATTAATACGCCAAGTGAAACGTGTTTTAAAATGGCGATGAGTTATGAAACGAAATAAAAATAACTTGTGGATGATAGTGCGTATCTATTTTTTATAACAAACATATCGAAATGTTGGCTTCAGGGATGTTATTATGTCTATTACAATTGTAACAGATCTTTACATTAGCAAAGCATCCATTATACTCTATTATAATGAAATCAAAATCTATTCCATTTTTAATAATTGTTATTTTCTCTCTTTTTCTACTTATTTATTGTTCATTAAAACCTTTTAAAGTTAAATATATTAGGCGACTGTAAATTAATGCCATAAACAGAGAGATTCGGACAATTTCAGTAATGCACGCGTCATATCATTTACTACGAATCGAGAAATTAAACACCAAAGCCGAATGGCTTTGTTAAAAAACCACAACGAATCTTAATCTTTTAGCATTTTGATTAATGTTTATACATAGCTTTTGATATTTTTTCTATTTTATTATATTGCATGCTATGTAATATAATGATTTTTTTTTTATAGTAATAACTTGTTAATTAATAACTATATCTTTTCGTTTTTTTAATAAAAAAAATAAATAAAAATTTGTTCTGACTTTTTCTTTTTCCCCTAATTTTACTATTATAGGAATCTATTACTATTTTAAAGAAATAAGTTCTCTTACACAAAGTGGAAAATTTTAAAATTGTTGGTTTAACTTAAAGATCCTGTTGCAAAGGGATAGCAGGTAAGTTATGGTTTATTTGAACGTGCTTTTGGTGGCGGATAAAGCTTTGGAGCGCGTTCCAATGAGCCTCCAAAAAAAAAAAGGTGGATCGTCGCCTAAAAACTTGCATGGAACCGTAATACATCGATTTTATATAACCGTGGTGATAGTGACTCATAATTAAATAAATACGGCGCTATGTATATGTTTGTAATACAGATTGTATTTACATATACATATGGTATGTATTAACAGTGACATATCATTTACGTAAATAACAGACGCATAATGAGGCGGACATAACGCTCTCCAGATGACTGGAGTTTTACTTAGCTGCTACATAATATTGCAGTCTCAGTTACGTAAATAATATGTTGCTGTGTTTGCTGGGCATAGTGGTTGCAAACTATTTCAGTGAGATTTTTACCATTATAAATGTATTGCGATGTTTTTCATTAAGCACTATGATACGACAGAATTAGAAAAGACTATTTTAAAACAAATTTCAACTTAAAAGGTTTATTTTTCAGTTTACCAATTTCATTTGAGGCAATTTAGAGACAGGTGTTCATAGAAATACATGCTATATGCTTATTTTGATTGTTAAAAGTTACATTTCATCCAAAATAATTTAATTTTCCGATCTATTCATTGCATAACCTAAAACTTTGAAACTAATTTTTGAAACAAGTTTCCTTAGTAGAACAATTATATTCATTTTATATTAACATCCACCAAAATCTACTTATCTTAATTAAAGGATACTGTTTAAGTTAATTCTATTAATACAAATCATTGTGGGTAGGATGGTAGGGTTCGGCAACTTTTAAAGGACAGTCAAGGATTTCCAGAAACGTTATTTATTATATTCATTTACAATAATAAAAATCTTCTGGTGCTATTTAAATGAAAACGCAACGTCAGTGCAGTAAACTGGCCAATGTCGTTAAGGATTCTCTTGAATACTCGTAAAGCGATTTCCTTCACATATTCACGAGTTTACCTCTAGTAATAAATTCAAGGGATAGTTATTATAGAAACCAAAATTTTTCCGAATTATTTATAGAATCGAGTTTTGTTAGTTATTGTAAGTAATCAACAAAATTTAAAAGCCGATATTTGGCATTAATTTCCATTACCTTAGAGATTGGCCATGGATTGGTACATGCGCACAAACGAATTTGTGAATGTGTCTTTTGTTGCCTGGCAATAACATTTCTGAACAGCTGAAATAAATTCAGAGGCGTCACGTCGCTTTGTTGGAGTCATATTTTTATATCTGCGTTGGGTATGGTTTATCATCAGTGTTTGCTAAATTCTTCAAACATTCTAAACTGATACGCCACCGACAATAGCTGACAATACAAGCATACATAGCGACAATAGCTGTCCGCCATATTCGCGCAGAATTGATGGCGTGCCTGTCACTTTCTCTAAGGTAAAATGTTAAAGGTTTTCGTAATTCTTAATTAGCAGATTTTCCAAGCAACTTTATGGCGTCATTGTAAATATTCTAACTAAGCAATTAATACGTGAATGTACTGTCATTAGTAATTATAAAAAAAACTTCAGAAAGTAATTAATAATAAAAAGAAATAAACAAAAAATGAGGAGAAATGACATTCATTAAAGAAGCAAAAGACATTAATAGAGAATGACCGACGAAAAAATTCAACGCTTACGACTACAAGACCCCGGGTCTATTCCTGGTTCCGATAATTCTTTTTAATAAAATATTTAATATTTTTCATAAATAAACATTTTTATAATTATAATATTTATAAAAAAGAATAATTACATAAAATTATCCTTTAATTTTATAGTCATTTAAACTTAAGGTGACCAGACGTAGTGCTTTTAACTGTACGTACTGCTTTAAAGGATTTCTAACTATACCTCCAGTGGCGTCAAAAAGTACTAGATGCAAAACGTTATCAGATTTTTATGACTTGCACTTGAAGACCTCGATTTGTTCCAAACTGTATCATTTCACGTAGAAAGAAATACTAACCTCCTTTAAAAATCCAGGATGAACTAACTGCATTGAAAAATGTCTAGGAGATCGTTTTTGTGTCGGTATCAATTCGGACTTTATTTTTCTTACGACATTATCAGATTTTATATCCTGTAAGAACTTCCCTTCTTGTAAAATCATTTAGTTAGCATCCATCAAAGTACGGTTTTTGTAATTGAAAGGCTTCTCGTTTAGTACTTTCTTCTTTCTTTTCTCTCAAAGTAGTGAAGTATCATATAATATCCGCGGAAATTTAAAATGTAACATATATACAGGATGGTCCATACCACCCGTACACCCCTTTTAAAATGCGGGGGATTAAAACTTTTTAACAAGACGATAGGCAGTCTCAGTAATGTCGATGTGTTCTATCGAATGACCCTAGAATGGAACCCCCCTGATTCCCCCTTGTAGGGGGTAAGGGGGGGCAACTTTGAAAATTCAAATGGGAACCCCTATATTTTATTGCATATTTAGATTCTACTCATCAAAGTATGAATAATTTATTTGAAACATTTTTTTATCTTCGCAACAGGTGGCGCTGTAATAGCAAAAAACCGACTTTTTGCATTTTCCGTCGTTTCTGGCATATTTACAGGTGCAAATAACAGTTTTTCATATTTTTTACTATTTTTTACTAAATAGTGATGAAAAAAAACTTTGCTATAGTGTACTTTCATGAGGAGAAGTTTTACGTTACAATGAAAAACGCAAATTTTTTTGCGTTTTTCGCAAACGATTTTTTTCTAACGCTGTTACGTGATAACAATATTTTTTGACTTAAATGTTGTTAGAATTTGTGTTCTATTCTAACAACATTTTCCAAGATTCTATTGGAAGATGGTTTTACTTTAAAACATGTCAAGTCACGGTGCATTACAAAAATCTGCCGACGAGAATTTGACTTTGTAATTCACTATTAAATTTCGGTGGTTATCTTTCTTTTATCGTATAGCAATGAATGATGAAATATGGATATCTCATCCACTCAGGCCATAAAGTAAGAATAATTTAAACGAATAAAATTTTAAATTGTCAAATAAAAATTATTTATTTGAACAGTTGATTTTCAACAATTACATACTATCTAAATACAATTGCAAAGTAAAGAATTGTAGCAAGCTATTTTCTGTTAAAATTAAATATTAAATTAGTACGATTTAAATATTATTTTGCCATATGCAGAGCAGATTTCAATTTAGAATGTTTTATCGATCATTTTTATTAATTACATATGCTTAAAATAAATATTCAGATAAAGATTAAGCAATATCTAAATAAGTAGATGTTAAGGTTAAAAAACGATGTAAAAAGCTCAGAAAAAAAATTGTTGTCACGTACAACTCAAGAAAAAAATCTGTTTGTCGAAAACACCTTAGGGAGAGAATTTCCGTTTTTCAACGTAACGTAAAATCTTTTCTCATGAAAGTACACATTAGCAAAGCCTTTTCTTCACTATTTAGTAAAAAATATGAAATACTGTTAGTTGCACCTGTAAATATGCCAGAGACGACGGAAAATGCAAAAAGTCGATTTTTGCGATTACACCGCCACCTGTTGCCAAGATAAAAAAATGTTTCAAATAAATTATTCATATTTTGATGAGTAGAATCTAAATATGCAATAAAATTTAGGGATTCCCATTTAAATTTTTAAAGTTGCCCCCCTTATCCCCTACAAGGGGGGTCAGGGGGTTTCTTTTTGGCGTCATTCGATAGAACACATCGACATTAGTAAGATCACCCATCCTCTTGTTAAACAATTTTTATCCCCCGCATTTTAAAAGGGGTGTACGGGTGGTCTGGACCACCCTGTATATATATATACGATATCCCATTATTATGACTCTTTCTTGTGTGTGTGTGTGTGTGTGTGTGTGTGTGTGTGTGTGTGTGTGTGTGTGTGTGTGTGTGTGTGTGTGTGTGTGTGTGTGTGTGTGTGTGTGTGTGTGTGTGTGTGTGTCTATATATATATATATATATATATATATATATATATATATATATATATATATATATATATATATATATATATATATATATATATATATATATATATATATATATATATATATATATATATATATATATATATATATATATATATATATATATATATATTGGTTTAATCGACGTTGTCGGACCCGCTATATGATAGGGTCGTTAGTAGACCCGCATTTTTTGATTTTTAAAATGTGTATATTTTATATAATATTGATCTATTTCTGATAAGCAATATTTAAGATCCTCGAGGGGTAAAAATATATGAAAAAAAAGTATTGGTGATATTTGACAGTCGTTCTTGAACCCGATACATATTACAGTGTTTACAGACCCATTTGTATAATTTTAAGCAAGCCTACCTACCCTACCGAACCCAGCAACGTTGCCGAATGTATCAGAGATAAAATTACGATTAACGTAATGATTTCGGGATGCTAAGCACATAAGTGATCTTTATTTTTGATGATTTGTTCGTAAATTCCATAAATAACCTTAAACGCAGAAAAATTAACGTTTTCCGTAAAACGATGTAATTCTGAAAATTATTATTAACGTGAGAAAATAGCATTGAGCCTCTTTTGTTCTAAAATACATAAGGTTTATGCAAATAATTGTTTTTTAATAATTTGTTTTTAAATCATTTATTTTAACATGATTATTTTTGTTTACAAGAATACAATTAAAAGTTTCGAAGACACGTCATGTATATGTGTTTTGAAAAAATAAATGTTATAGCCAAATCTTTTGACCTCCTGAACATTTTACTGTTATGTTTTTAGCACAAATGAACAGTTTCTAAGATATGTATATTTTAATGCCACGGTAACAGTTCAGTCAAATTAGTAAAAATAGATGGGAATTGAGGTAGATCCTTGGATTTTTGATAGGCCTTCTTTGTGATATGTTAAATAACCCCTTAAAAGTTACTACTCAAAAGTGGTGAACCAGAGAAGCTGATGAGGGTAAGCCATGCCCCCAGATGATTTTTACTGTTTTTTCAGAAACTATTAGGTTTATCAAAATGAGCCAGTTAGGTAAAATAGGATTTTATTTAACTTTCATACCAAAAAGCTAAGAAAACTTTGTGCATGTTGTCTTGTTTCTGTGTAATCGAAAAACGATCATATGTCACACAGACAAATAATTTGTATCGGTACATATTATACGAGAAGCTTCGAGCATAACTTTGTGTGATTTGATGTTCATCATGAAATAGCTATGGAAATCTCGTTGAGCATCGAACGCGATCCTGGTTCAGTCTTTTTCTATCTCAGCATCTCCAGCAAAATCTACGAGGCGATATTATAATTATTATTGGGGCTAGTCATATGGTAATTCTCGTATTGGCAAGATACATTTTAGGGGTATACCCTGTACTAATCAATCTTTTTACTGAACCTAAAACGTACAGGGTACTTCAGGGTTTTTGGATCTCTCTTACTTCGTTCTTTATATTGATATTCTTTTTTTTTCTTGAGTGGTTTTTGTTTTGGAATTCTAAGTTCACGACTTAATTCCACGCCTGCTTTAAAATGTAGCTAGATATTTAACATTAAATGGGACTTCACCCATTTTACATGTAGGATATCTCGAGCAGATGATGTCAATTCCTGAGGGTCAATGCCTTTGATCAAAATAGGCCATTAAGAACAACATATCCATGTTCAAAAATAAAATGTTATAAAGCTATAGACCTTCAAAATAAAAAAGTCAAAAATGCAATTTGGATAAAATTTTGTGTTCAAGGACAGTTGTTATTAGAACATACATTAGTGTTATTTTGTGCTTGTGGTAGCTGTAGCGTACCCGCTACCGCTAGATACGGAATTCTGTGCTAGTGATATGTTTAATGAATACACCATTGAATGCAAAATTTAATTCTTTACAAAACAGGTATACTTGACCCAAGTCGAATAGTGACAAGTTACATAATGCTCTATAAAATGCAGAAAGAAAATAAAGATAAAACGTCATGCAGTATGACGTACAAACGAAGTAAGAAAGATTTCAAAACAAGGTGAAATGCCCTATACGTTTCTATAAAATAATTGTCCAGTACAGGGTATTCTCCTAAAGATATTCTTTTTACTGCAAAATTATCATAATACTACAACCAACAATAACAACAACATCGCTTCATGAATTTTGCAAAAGTGATGCTAAGGTTGCACTGCGAACTCAACATTCTTTTCTTAGCTAAGTACTTGATGACGAATACAAGATCGCAATAAGTTATGTTCTAAAGCTGCTCCGTCAAATGTATTGGTAGAAATTGTTGGTCTACATACAGGGTGTTTTACTCAACTTTCGTATAAATTGCATGTGTGATAGTATTCATCAATATTAACAAAAAACCCTTTATGTTTTTACGCAAATCGACAAAAATTTGCTAAAAATGTCAACTTTTGGGAACTGCTGGAAATTATAGTCAAAACAAACTGCGACATCACCTAGCAGCAGCTGCGTTAATGTATCAGATAGGCACATCCAGCTCCAAGTGTGATTCTTAGACCAGTGACCTGCTACCCACTTTTCAAAAACCATTATTTCTTCGGTTATTATGAAAGATAGACACTAATGATTTTCAGCTTTTTTGTTGCATTTTATGTGTACTAACACCTGTTCAGAGGATACGAATCTTCCATCCAAACCAGTCCATAAACCTAACAGTTTTTGAAAATAAAACGACAAAACCCATCTGGGGGCGTGGTTTAATATTGATATTTTACAAAGTTCAGGATATTATCTACTCGTAAACATGAACAAATCAAGCATAAAGTCATTTTCAAGTTTAGCTGACCAAAATACACTACATTTGATTAGTTTAACCTAGATTAAAAAAATAGCAGTTTCTATTTTTACTGTGCGTTTGTACAGTTACAAGAAAATTATCGAATGTTCGATCCTACTTTCTGTTTAAAGAATTTGAAGGTACAAAACAGTATACTCTATATGGTGGTTAAGTGCCTTTAACAGAAACGTCGAAAGGTAACGAAGAAAAGAAGAAGTTTTTTCAAACCTTGCTCAATTTCGTTATATTGCACTTGTTTTAAATATACCAGGCGCAAATCATATTAGTCCACCCAGTTTCATTTTTGTTAAAGAACGTCCCACAGAATTTATTCCGTTTATCTTTTGTTCTATGAGGTGGCCGTTTCTTGTTGCTATAGTGAAGTGCTGCTACTGCATCTACCCTATACCAATGTTCATGAAATTCAATTGGGGGTTGCAACATACACTGTCCCTCCGAACCTTTTGAGTGCCCCGTTTCCATTAAAAGTTCCATTAAGTAATCTTACAAATTACAGACGAGAAAGTTTTCCTTCAGCGTTTTAGCAAAAAAGTCACAAATGATGCTCAACTTAGTTCGCCCATTTTAATTTTTGATAAAGAACACCTCACGATTTTTACCTTGAATAGTCTACGACGTTGTTATTTATTGGTGGTATATAGTACATATCGTCGCCGTTAATGCATATGAACTTAATTCTTTGAAATGTTGTAGCTAGCTATGTTGCTAGTTGCGATTTCAAAGAATTCATCATGCCATCTGTAACAAAGTTTTTATAAGCATTTAAACCGCGCTCCTGAAAAATTGCTAGAAAATAGTTCCGCTAGTATGTATTAACGTCGACGATATGTATGAGTGAGTACTGTGATCCAGTGATATGTATGTGTGCGTGTAGTATCCAATGCAACGAATATAAACAAGGAGTCAGAAAATAATTCAGAAACCAAATAGTTCAAGCATTCATTCTCTCTTCTTAACAGTAAAAGAATAAAGCATTCATTAACCACAAACAGTCTTTCAAACAAACAAACACAGAAGATATTACATGTGGTGACCGCCGACTTTAATTGAACATGCAACAATCTGTCAAGAAACTTACTCTTGCAAGCATACCATTCAAGATACCAGGATCCTATTTATGAAGCAGATGTCGAGAAGTCAATTAGCATAATTCCAGTAGAGGATCAATACTCTCTCAGCACCACCACTACCTAGTTACTAGGTTACTACCACTACTAGTACATGGAGCAGTTCCATCGTTGAATTCATAATCTATCTGAAGTCACGGTTGTATATTTTTTTTCTGTTCTAAATTTTTCTGCATCAAAGCAGACTATCAACAGCATTTAAAGAAAGTATTTCAACGCCTATATCATTACGGTTTACTATCAAATTAAAAAAACAATCTTTGAAGCCAAAGAACTAACTTGTCTCGACCACACAGTGAACAGTGATGGAGTTACGCCGCAAATTTCAAAAGGAGAAGCTATTCATAACTTTCCAATCCTTCGAATGCAACAAGAATTATGCCATTTCGTTGGCATAGATTGTCGATTTAAACCTGAGCTAAACCTATTTATTCCAGAAAAAGTTTCAGAACCCTACAAGAAACGCACACAACAGTGCGTCGCAAAACGTATAATTACAAATCAGTTGTTGTGAACTTCAATAAACGGTCGTACCAAAAATTCGTTACTTCGTGTGATCGGGAACACAGGGAATACATAGCAGATAAACACGGATGCAGCCCATTACAAATCCTTCTTATCTTTTTTTGTGCCGTTTATGTAGAGAACGTTCGCAATTACTTTTTGTTACCTGTTAGACATATTTGTGTACATACATTTACCATTTTCGGTTTATGTTGCATATACGATTATTATCCAACCAACAACCTACAAGTCCAACAGAATCCTCATACGTTCCTCTTAGGTTAAGTTTTGTAGTTTTTAGTTATTTACATTTTGCAACGAGCCCTAAAATTTAGAATCTACTGTCTTAATTTAAACCGTTTTCAATTATCTCATTCAATTCTCACGTTATTCTTATTAGCTCATATCTATAGGTTAAGTTCTTATCATTGTAACGAACATTAACATTAAGAGCCCTGTACTAACTTTAATCAATTGTAAAACCAGCCAAAGAAAAAAACGCGGTTTTTTACGTATCTATCAAGTTGCTTTACAATCACAACCGCATCTTATGCGTACATTCACTAGTTCTTTCCAATCCTGTCCTCAAGCAAACTGATGGAGACTTTTTCTGCTGGAAAGATTCTAAAAAACAAGGGAGCAATAAATGTGATGATCACCGTTGCCTTGGATACTTTGTAGTATCCAAGGAAACGAATGTAAACGAGGGATCAGAAAATAATTCATTAACCAAATAGTTCAAGCATTCATTCTCTCATCTTAACAGTAAAAGAATAAAGCTTTAATTAACCACAAACAATCCTTCAAACAAACATACAAAGAAGATATTACAGTACTTTTATACTAAAAAATTTAATCAAGTTCTTGAAATTTATCGTTTGATTACTACGGAAAATGACATATGTACTTTTCCACCTTATTTGGAAACCATCCACTTTCCCCAGAAATTAACTTTTCCGTATTATGTTGCGTTGTCTCACTTGTTCGAAAATCCTGTTAACCTTACTCTAATCATTTATATAAAAAATGAATTCAGTTATAAAGTCCTACTTAAAGATACCATTGATATGAACACATGGATTGTAGGTATTAATATATGCTTTCAATCATACAAATATAACTTTATAAATTTATATCACTCTCCAAACTCCAGTGATGCTCAATTTCTAATGAAACTTGAAAATTTGTTTGATGATATGCTAGTAGATCAGAGACCTTACTAATTATCGGAGTCTTTAATATTGACCTATTAAAGGATTCATATTATGAAAATAGGCTGAGAACTTTAATTAAAAATAATGGACTAAATCAGATTATTGACCAACCTACAAGAATCACTAAAGACAGTGCTACACTCATATATCTTC
Source organism: Agrypnus murinus (assembly GCA_929113105.1). Lineage (NCBI taxonomy): Eukaryota > Metazoa > Arthropoda > Insecta > Coleoptera > Elateridae > Agrypnus > Agrypnus murinus. Next base: position 33,340,400 of record OV816031.1, read on the forward strand.
TTGTATCTAATGAAAACACCACTGATGCCCAGGTACACCATGTTCCAAAAATAACCGATCACTCAATAATAACTGTAAATGCAAAAGTGAAAGAAAAATATGAAGAATATACAATACAACACAGAGACATGAGCAACTTCAATGAAATGCAATTTCAATTAGATCTAATGGATCAACCATGGAATCCGGTCTGTACAAACACCAATCAACTAGCAGAAACATTAGTTAAAACCATAATGGACACACTAAACAGGCATGCTCCAACTGTTAAAAAACCATTAAATGTCAATGGAGTTGCAAGGGATCCCAGAAATAGCCTTGGAAATTGAAGAAAGGGACAGATTATATAAAAGAGCAATCTTTACACAAGAAGAAAGTGATATGAATAGGTATAGACAACAAAGAAATGGAATTACTAGTTTGATCAGGAACCACAAGAGAAATTATTATCAAGAAAAATAGATGATATGAAAAACAACTCAACAGAAATGTGGAAAACTTCATGCAAATGAAAACAAATTGCAGAAAAATTCAATATTTACTTTATTAACAGCATACAACAAATTATTACATTAACAAATTTAACCCAAATTGAAACTGATTTAAGCCACATTAATGTACATCAATGCAAGTTCGAAAAATTTTTACCAAAAGAGTTTTTGGAGTTAAAAAATTATAAACAATTTACCTAATAAGAATAGTAGTGTCGATCGTATTACAGTAAAGATTCTTAAATTAGCTTTCAATGTAATAGGACAGAGATTTTTGCATCTAATTCAAATGAGTCTAGAAAGTGGATCCTTCCCAGAAACCTTGAAGACATCCCATATTATCCCCATTGAGAAAATAACCAACACTAACAAATGTGAAGAATACAGACCGATCAACAGGGTGCCAACTTATGAAAAATTATTAGAGACCGTCGTAAATATCCAGTTTCGTGACTTCATTGAAGTGAACAAACTGTTAACACCTTTTCAATCAGGGTTTCGAAAAAATAATTCATGTGAAAGTGCAATACAATCAGTTCTTTTGAAATGGAAAAATGCTATTTACAAAAAGAAGGTGATAGGTGTAGTTTTTCTAGACTTTAGACGTGCTTTTGAGACTATTAATAGAGATCTATTATTATTGAAATTAAAAAGATATGGGTTCGGCCCAATAGTTATAAAATGGTATAGTGAATATCTCAAAAACAGATTTCAAAAAACTAGATACTTTAATAGTACATCTTCAGCTACCTACCTTTGGCGTTCCACAAGGAACTGTATTAGGCCCTGATTTATTTGTACTATACATAAATGATATTGTTAATGTAATTAAAAAATGTAACATTCAATTATTTGCAGACGACACTTTAATATATTTTATAGGAGATGATGTTGAAAAAGTAATAAATATCATCAATGATGAATTCGTAAATGTATATAACTGGTTAGGTAAAAATAGTCTTTCTTTAAATGTAACTAAAACAAAATTCATGATAATAAAAAATAAGTTTAACGAAATTGATACATCTAGTCATGTGGGAATACAAATTAATAGAATAACTACAAATTAATATAAAGAACAAGTTTATGAGTGGAAGTACTTAGGCGTAATAATAGATTGTCACTTAACATTTTCTAGTCATTCAAACTATGTTATGAGTAAAGCAAAAAAAGTAAATTTCATGGGTAGAATAAGCCAAAATCTTAGCAAGTGGTCTAAATTATTACTATATAAAACAATAATACTTCCCCATTTTAATTATTGTGCTAGTATACTTTACCTCCTAAATAATACTGAAATTAACAATCTTCAAAAAAAACAAAATTGTGCGTTAAGAATAATATTAAAATGTAGTAGGTATACTAGAATAAGAATAATGTTGCAAATTACATCTTTGTTAAGTGTTAAGCAAAATATATTTTGTAATACGATGATAATAATATTTAAAATAAAAAACCGAATATATCCAGAGCACATTGTAAATGAATTACTATTCGTAGAAGATGTTCATGATCATAATACTAGAAGTAGAAATAATTTTTATGTTCATACAGTAACAACAAATATAGGACAAAATAATCTGTTTCATAAAGGTTTAGTTTAATATAATTCACTTCCAGCTAATGTAAAAAACTGTACATCTTTAACATTATTTAAGAAACAGTGTAAAAAATATGTAATAAATTACATTAATATTTAAGAAATTATAATGTATTGTATGGAATTTATCTAGTTATATGCTATAAATAAAGTATATTATTATTATTAATAAATATTAAAACCTTCAATTTTTCAAAGCCAGGGAATTAGTTACAAATGTGGAAAGAACTTGCATACGAGCTGATGTAATTCTTACGTCACTTTTCTCCATCAAATATTAAATGCGAGCTATTATAACCAAACGTTTATAAAACAAAGCTTAACATATGCGTCATGGCAATGTTGCCAGATCCAGGGCTTAGGAAGTCTGTAGAACATAGCGGGTTTGATAGCGTCTTGTATAAAAATATACGATATACACTTGAGAAAGGCGCGACGCCCCCTATAGTTCATTGTGATGAACTACGATTGTATAAAACTTTTTACAGACCCTACTTTTCCAAACCCAAATTGTATATTTTTTTATTGCAGTTTTAGATAAAGTTTATCCTGTAGACCTCGAAAACATAAGAGAACGTTGCCAGACCCAAGCCCGGGTCTGAGAGCGTCGAAAATGGTCCGACAAGTCGGTAGAATATAGCGAAACGGGTATGTATAAGCGGTTAAACAAATATATATATATATATATATATATATATATATATATATATATATATATATATATATATATATATATATATATATATATATATATATATATATATATATATATATATATATATATATATATATATATATATATATATATATATATATATATATATATATATATATATATATATATATATATATATATATATATATATATATATATATATATATATATATATATATATATATATATATATATATATATATATATATATATATACATCCCGGTATCATTTCCACGTCCGCAGATGGAAACGTAATCCCGCGTCCACCAGAAGGAATCGACTTTCTTAAAGTTTTATTGATGTATATCGTTCTTCTCACATCTTATAATAGGGTATGCGGTCAAGATTTCTTCTAAAACGATTTTTATGATATACATTTTCTCATACATTAAGCCATCATTTGAGGGTCCGTTAGATTTACATTTAATTCTAAGTCCGTTTATACGAATTCGTACATTCTATATGTAAAGTTGGGTCCGGCAGCGTTGTCAGATTGTTGAGGTATGTTAATACTCGTCAACCGAATGTTTTTCATGCATCTCGCCATCATTTCAAAGTCCGTCGTATATCCGACCTTTAAATTTGAGCCAGACAGTCTTGTTATTGCTAATTTGAATCCCGGTAGCGAAGCGAGAGAGTATGTAATTTAAAGATAGTGATATAGTTGAAGTTCTTGAAAACCGTTTTGGTTACGTAACATTTTTATTATTTAATTAATTTAATTTAATGTTAATTTTAGTTAAATTTGCAAGTTTTTTTGTGTGTTTAGGCAGAATGGCTGATTCAGTTTCAAACTGGCTCGACGGGCAACCGGGCAACGGTGGGCTCCTCTGGAGATCGAAAAGTGGGGCCCGAAGACCCCAAGAGCAATTTAAAAAATTCAAATTTTATTAACTCTTGACGAATAGCCAGACATCGTGAATACAAGAATACAACTGTCTGTTTGTTAAAAATTAAAATTAAATTAAAAGTTGTAATAGTAATATTTAAGTAATTAGTAATAGTTGTTGAAATTGAATAAAACTTCATGGGATTTAATTTCAAATTTATTTTTTACAAATTCATCAAGACGTTACGATAACTATTTGTTTTCTTTATCAAGACCTAGAATATACAAATTACAAAGAATTAAACCATTAGTTCTTCTTAATTCTATGCCTTTCTACCGTTAAGTGTAAGGCCATATCTATTTTTCTGTTCTTTCGCTGTCTCTTAACGGGAAAAATTATTGGAGGCTGAAAATTGGCATAGATATTGGCGAATACATACTGTCTAACAAATTGAACCCCGAGTTGAATAAGGTGTGCTAGAGCCGCCATCGTGGAGAAAAAAGACAAAATGAAAAATTATAAATAACTCGATTTTGGTAGGTTTTACGAAAAAAATGCACGAGAACCTTTTTACTGCATGTAAAGTTTCTCCCAATGGTTTTGTTTTATTTAGCTTCGACTGACAACTGTCAGTCTGGAGACATAGCATCAAGAATGTAGGCTGTATTTTCCTTAAGAAACGCACATAATAAATATCTTGCAATGATTATGGACATGACGGTAATTTAATTACACAATATATACACGAGTTTGAAGAGTCTCAACACAAGTCCAAATGTAAAAGACACATATGGCTATTAAACAGCTGCAAATATGCAAATATTTGGGCTACTGTAGAATTTACTGAAAAAATGCCATGCACCCAACAAAGTGAACCTTTAGTAGACCACACCCGACAAGACCGTTCTCGGGACGCTGAAATGTCCAGATCAGTTAGCAGGGTGAGGGGGAAGCTAAATTCCTTTAAAATGACCTTTTGACTTAACTAAGCTTTAATGAAAGCTTAATTTAGTCTCGGCAAAAGGACAAAAGGGTTCTCCAGACGCCGAATAATACAGATTATATGACGGGGGGGACTTTAAAACTTCATTTAACCTGCGAACGCTAATCGGTGGTCAAATCCAGTACACAAGGACGATACAATCTTGGAACGTCAAACTATCCAGATGATATGGTGAGGTTGGGCGAAGGATGGAGGTAGAATTTATGTAGATTCCGTGTTACAACGCAGCCACCCCACCGCAAATCAAAAGTTTCCTAGACCTGCTAGAAGCACCATTCAGTAGCAGAGTCGTTAACCGACACGAAGGTTCTCGGGACTCTGAAATGTCCAGATCAGATAGCAAGGGATGGAAGGAGGGGTTAAATTTCTTTGAACTGACTCTTTGACTTGCCTAATTCTCACTCACTCAATTAAAGTTACTCTCATTGACTCATTCATTTGGACTCACTTATATGGATTCACTTACTTGAACTCAATCATTTGGACCCATTCACCTGTCTCACTTGCTTAAATTCACTCAGCTGGACTCACTCACTTGAACTCATTCACCTTAACTCACTCTCTTGGACTCACACACCTGGACTATTTTCCTAGACTCTGCCACTTGGGCTCACTCTCTTAGACTCACACACCTGGACTATCTTTTCTGAATCCACCCACTTGGACTAACTCACCAGGGTTCACTTTCTTGGACTCACTCACTTGAACTCATTTACTTGAACTCAGTCATTGGGACTCACTCACTTGAACTCATTCACTTGGACTCACTTGCTAAAACTCACACACCTGGAATCACACACTTTATTTATCTGGCTCATTTATCTGGACTCATTTAATTGAACTCGCTCACTTGAATTCACTCGCTTGGACTCACTTACCTGGACTCACTCGTCCAGAAGAGTGGTACCCCATGTGAATGAGTCCAAGTGATTGAATCTAAATGTCTGAGTTTAAGCAAGTGAATCCAAGTGAATGAGTCTAGGCGTGTTAGTCCAAAAGAGTGAGCACAAATGAGTGAGTGCAGATGAGGTAGTCCAAATGAGTCAGTCCAAATGGGTGAGTTCAAGTGAGTGAGTCCAAATGATCGAGTCCAAGAAAGTGATTCCAAGTGAGTGAGTCCAGGTATGTGAGTCCACGGCAGTGAGTGCAGATGAGTTAATACAAATGAATGAGTCCAAGAAAGTTAGTCCATATGAGTAAGTCAATTCAGGTGAGTGATTTTAAGCGAGTGAGTTTAAGTAAAGGAGTCCATTTAACTGAGTTCAAATGAGTGAGTCCAAGAGATCGAATCTAAGAGAGTGATTCTAAGTGACTGAGTCCATGTTAGTGAGTCCTGGTGACATTGTCCAGGTGAGTGAATTTAAGCAAGTGAGAAGTGAATGAGTCCAATCGAATGAGTCCAAATGATCATGATCGTTTTGTTATGATTGAGTTCAACTAAATGAGTCCAAATGAGTGAGACCAAGTGGTTGCGTCCAGGAGAGTGACCCCCATGTGAATGAGTCCAAGTGATTGAATCTAAATGTCTGAGTTTAAGCAAGTGAATGACTCCAAGTCAATGAGTCCTGGTGAATGACTCTAGTCGTGTTAGTCCAAAAGAGTGAGCACAAATGAGTGAGTGCAGATGAGGTAGTCCAAATGAGTGAGTCCAAATGAGTGAGTTCAAGTGAGTGAGTCCAAGTGATCGAGTCCAACAAAGTGATTCCAAGTGAGTGAGTCCAGGTGTGTGAGTCCATGGCAGTGAGCGCAAATGAGTGAGTGCAGATGAGTTAATACAAATGAATGAGTCCAAGAGAGTTAGTCCATATGAGTGAGTCAATTCAGGAGAGTAATTTTAAGCGAGTGAGTTTAAGTAAAGGAGTCCATATAACTGAGTCCAAATGAGTGAGTACAAGAGATCGAATCTAAGAGAGTAATTCCAAGTGAGTAAGTCCATGTTAGTGAGTCCTGGTGATATTGTCCAGGTGAGTGAATTTAAGCAAGTGGGACCAAGTGAATGAGTCCAATAGAATGAGTCCAAATGTCTAGTTTAAGTAAATGAGTCCATATAGGCGAGTTTAAATAAGTGAGTCCAAGTTAGCGAGTCCATGAGTGAGTTCAATTAAGTAAGTGAGTTTAAATGACTGAGTTCAAGTGAGTGAGTCCAAGAGAGTTAGTCCAAGCGAATGAGTCCAAATGACTGAGTTCATCTAAATGAGTCCAAGTGATTGAGTCCAGGAGAGTGATTCCATGTGAATGAGTCCAAGTCATTGAATCTAAATGACTGATGTTCTAGGCGTGTTAGTCCAAAAGAGTGAGCACAAGGGAGTGAGTGCAGATGAATTAGTTCAAATTAGTGAGTCCAAATGAGTTAGTCCAAATTAGTGAGTCCAAATGAGTGAGTCCAAGTGAGTGAGTTCAAGTGATCGAGTCCAAGGGAGTGGTTCCAAGTGAGTGAGTCCATGTACGTGAGTCCTGGTGAGTGAGTTAGTCCAAGTGAGTTCAAGTGTGTGAGTCCAGGTGAGTGAGTTTAAGCAAGTGAGGCCAAGTGAATGAGTCCAATCGAATGAGTCCAAATGACTGAGTTCAAGTAAATGAGTACATATAAGTGAGTTCAAATGAGTGAGTCCATGAGAGTAAGTCCTAGTGGTGAGTTGAAGTGAATGAGTCCAAATGAGTTAGTCCAAGTAAGTGAGGTCAATTAAGTGAGTTTAAATGACTGGTTCACGTGAGTGAGTCCAAGAGAGTTAGTGCAAGCGAATGAGTTCAACTAAATGAGTCCATATAAGTGAGTCCATATAAGTGAGTCCATATAATTGAGTCCATATAAGTGAGTCCATATACGTGAGTCCAAATGAATGAGTCCAAGAGAGTTAGCCGATGTCAGTGAGTGAATCCAGGTGAGTGAATTTAAGCAAGTGAGTGATTTTAAGTAAAGGAGTCCATATAACTAAGTCCAAATGAGTGAGTCTATGAGATCGAACCCAAGAGAGTGATTCCAAGTGAGTGAGTTCATGTTAGTGAGTCCTGGTGACATTGTCCAGGTGAGTGAATTTAAGCAAGTGAGAAGTGAATGAGTCCAATCGAATGAGTCCAAATGATCATGATTGTTTTGTCATGATTGAGTTCAACTCAATGAGTCCAAATGAGTGAGTCCAAGTGATTGCGTCCAGAAGAGTGGTACCCCATGTGAATGAGTCCAAGTGATTGAATCTAAATGTCTGCAAGTGAAGCCAAGTGAGTGAGTCCACGTCAATGAGTCCTGGTGAATGAGACTAGGCGTGTTAGTCCAAAAGAGTGAGCACAAATGAGTGAGTGCAAATGAGGTAGTCCAAATGAGTGAGTTCAAGTGAGTGAGTCCAAGTGAGTGAGTCCAAGTGATCGAGTCCAAGAAAGTGATTCCAAGTGAGTGAGTCCAGGTGTGTGAGTCCACGGCAGTGAGCGCAAAAGAGTGAGTGCAGATGAGTTAATACAAATGAATGAGTCCAAGAGAGTTAGTCCATATGAGTGAGTCAATTCAGGAGAGTGATTTTAAGCGAGTGAGTTTAAGTAAAGGAGTCCATATAACTGAGTCCAAATGAGTGAGTCCAAGAGATCGATTCTAAGAGAGTGATTCCAAGTGAGTAAGTCCATGTTAGTGAGTCCTGGTGATATTGTCCACGTGAGTGAATTTAAGCAAGTGGGACCAAGTGAATGAGTCCAATCGAATGAGTCCAAATGACTAGTTTAAGTAAATGAGTCCATATAGGCGAGTTTAAATAAGTGAGTCCAAGTTAGCGAGTCCATGAGTGAGTTCAATTAAGTGAGTTTAAATGACTGAGTTCAAGTGAGTGAGTCCAAGAGAATTAGTCCAAGCGAATGAGTCCAAATGACTCAGTTCAACTAAATGAGTCCAAGTGATTGAGTCCAGGAGAGTGATTCCATGTGAATGAGTCTAAGTCATTGAATCTAAATGACTGATGTTCTAGGCGTGTTAGTCCAAAAGAGTGAGCACAAGGGAGTGAGTGCAGATGAATTAGTCCAAATTAGTGAGTCCAAATGAGTTAGTCCAAATTAGTGAGTCCAAATCAGTCAGTCCAAATGAGTGAGTCCAAGTGAGTGAGTTCAAGTGATCGACTCCAAGAGAGTGGTTCCAAGTGAGTGAGTCCATGTACATGAGTCCTGGTGAGTGAGTTAGTTCAAGTGAGTTCAAGTGTGTGAGTCCAGGTGAGTGAGTTTAAGCAAGTGAGTCCAAATGACTGAGTTCAAGTAAATGAGTACATATAAGTGAGTTCAAATGAGTGAGTCCATGAGAGTCCTAGTGGTGAGTTGAAGTGAATGAGTCCAAGTGAGTGAGGTCAAGAGAGTTAGTCCAAGCGAATGAGTTCAACTAAATGAATCCATATAAGTGAGTCCAAATGAATGAGTCCAAGTGAGTGCATCCAGGAGATTGAGCCCAAGTGAATGAGACGAGTGAGTTCAAGAGACTGAGTCCTGGTGAGCAAGTCTAAGTGAGTGAGTCCAAGTAAGTAAGCCGAGGTGGATGAGTCCAGGAGAGTTAGTTCAGGTGTGTGAGTCTAAGACAGCGAGTCCAAGTAAGTGAGTCCAAATGAGTGAGTCTAAGTGAGTGAGTCCATATAAGTGAGTTTAAGCAAGTGAGCCCAAGTAAGTGAGTCTAAATGACTGAATTGGTCACATGTGGGCGAGTCTAAGTGACTGAATCCAAGCGAATGGGTCAATGTGTGTAATGCCAAGTGAGTTAGTCCAGGTGAGTGATTCCAATTGAGTGAGTACAAGTGCGTGAGTTCAAGTGAGTGAGTCCATGTGGGCGAGTCCAAGTTAGTAAGTCCAAGTGAGTGAATCTAAGAGAGTGATTGCAAGTGAGTAAGTCTAAGTGCGTGAATTCAAGTGAGTAAATCCAAGTCAATAAGTCAATTTAAGTGAGTGATTCCAAGTGCTTGAGTTTCAGTGAGTAAGTCCAAGCGGGCGAGTCTAAGCGAGTGAATGTAAAAGTGCAACAGCCAGCTAAAATGAGGATTCCGTGATAGAAATAGAAGCCGACGAACTAATACGATGTTGGGCTCGTATCACAGTTGTCACCAATTCCAAGAAGAATTCTACAACACATAAGGAAGTCATTTTAAGGCTAAATATTCTTAAGGCACAGAATCAGCGATTGGTGTCGTCAAACCCTAACTGAATACATTTTTGAGATTGTTAACGACAGTTAAATAATGAAATGCTCAAGTCAAACTCTTCAATAATGAACCATCTGAATTGAAAGTTCCTTTACTCTCTCATAATATAAAATCTGTCTGGTTAGTGTGGGCTTTCTTACAGCCCATTACCACCAGAAGCACATTTCAGTAGCTGCTCCTACACCTGGCCATCGGTCACATCGTATAATGTGGTTTAGAATACATGTCCTGGGCTGACATCAGATGGTTGACGTTGCATGGTGTGCCTGTGCAACGAGTCTTAGATTTAGACCCATTAGGCAACATCTTAGGCAGCGGTAGCCTAATCATATGTTTAGTAATTTGGGTAGAAGGTGCATTAGAAGATTACCAACCTTATTTGTCAGTTAGAACTACCAATTAAAGTTAACTTTAAGTTGTATTGGTTTTCAGGATTTATTGGAAGTTTAAACAGACAATCAGGGTTAATTTCCGGTTGAAAGATTTGATTACGTCTAATTGTTAGTTTGAACTGACAATAAGGACTAACCACTGAACCAAACAAAATAACGATGAAACACCCTGTATGTTTATTTCTACTACCTAATTTTAGGCCTTCCAGAGTAAATAAAGTTCTTGAGAAATGTTGGTAATTGAAGGTCACAATGAAAATCTACAGCGCAATATGACAATGAAGTAACCTAATTAAAAATAGTCGTATTCCTAGAAATACTAGATAAATACGTAAATATACTAAAGACAAAGCAAGGAAAAACAAATTTAATACTACTATAAGGATATTGTTTTAAGGTAACTAGAAAATAAGAACAACGTGTGAATTTTCTCTACTAAAGAAAAATAATGAAAATGTAAGGGTTTTATTACACTTTCTATGAAATAATAATTTTAATTCCATAATCACTTAGTTTTACATTGTACAATGGTTTGTCTCAAAAAATGTTTAAAACACCATCAAAATTCGTTAAAATAATGCTTAAAATACATTGTGCCATTGTTTTTATGAGTACTGAAATTTAACTACTATGCAATTAATGAAAACTAGATGAGTGGTATTCAAAGTATTTATCTTCGATATTTATTTCTATAATTTTACCTCCAAAAAGTATTACTGCGTCTAGAGCGCGAATACCGATTTTACTTTTACGAGTCTTACTCATTCAAAAAGCAGTATCGCGTTAAATTAGAATAGCAGCGTTGTCACATGTAGGACCTGAGTTTGCATACGAAATATATGTGTGATATACGCGTTTGAGTATATATTTAGCGCTCCAAGCGGAGGGATGCAAAACTACAAACGCATATAAAAATTCATTTTGCATTCAATTCCACGTCCAGACCGAAAATAATATTTTTTGTCTATAAGCTCTGCATGACCCCTAGATACCGAAAAACTAGTTAAAATGGGCTGGTAATTCCAGGTCCGTATAAGGGACTTGGAATTACAGGTGGACTTGGTATTAAATGTAACTCGTAAATGAACGGACCTGAAAATGATAGACGGATAAATATATATATATATATATATATATATATATATATATATATATATATATATATATATATATATATATATATATATATATATATATATATATATATCTATAGAGGCCTACCATGCGTCCGGACCAAAAGCGTAGCGCCCAGCGTCCGGCGTATATAAGTGTATATAAATGATGGTATCAGTCAGCGTCTTTTGCAAGCTATAGGTTTATTCAGCGTCTGTTTATTTTATGCAAGCTATAGGTTTATACAGCGTCCATTTATTTTTTCAGTATTGGCCAGCCTGCTTGAATTCCTTTGCCTGTCTGCGGTGTCGAGTTACTCTCTGCATTTCTGAGTAAAGATTGCGTCATTTAAACTGGCAAAAATAATTCTATTTTATTAACGCTATGTAATAAATACTTTTAGTTTCGTTTCTGTATGTGTATGAATTTTATTTAAAAGGCTTTCAGATTTAAAATATTATATGCATAAAAACATCATAAAACTTGAAATATTATTGGATTTGTATGAAATTTTCTACAAAGGGGTTTTTCAGGTCGCTGATTTCAAATTTGATGTCAACGTTTGCAAATTTTAAAGGGCGGATGAAATATGGCGGCCATAATAATTAAAATTTGATTTATTTGCATAAAACTTAACATCTGTGAGTATATTCGAAATAGCGGGTATGATATAGCTCTCTGCGTTGCCAAAGTACTATGTGTATTTCTCAGTAAGGATTGCGTCATTTAAAGCGACAAGAATAATTATATTTTATTACAGCTACTTAATAAATCTTTTACTTCCATTCATTGGTGTCTGAATTTTATTTAAAATGTTTTAAATAAGTTTTAAGGTACCATAAACATAAAAATTTCGTAAAATTAGAAATTTTATTGGATTTGTATGAGATTTTGTACAAAGGGGTTTCTAAGGTCGCTGATATCGAGTTCGACGTTAAGATTTACAATATGACGATTATACTTGAGATTTGGCACAGTTATAGGAATTAGGATTCTTGTAAAGAAAAAATAAACCAATGTTATTATGACAACCCTCGTACCCCCTTTTAGGGGTTGTAAAGCTTTTAGATGACTTAGAAACTTGAAAATTGGTGTAATTATAGGATTTAAGATTCTTGTAAAGAAAAATATTTAAAAATGTTATTATGTCAACCTCTGCATCCCGTTCGGGGGTTGTAAGACTTCTAGATGACATAAAAACTTGAAATTTGGTTTAGTTATAGGGTTTAGGGTTCTCGTAAAGAATGATATAGAAAAATGTTATTATGTTAACCCTCCGCAACCCCTTTAGGGATTATAAAGCTTCTAGATGACACAGAAACTTGAAATTTGGTACAATTATAGTTTAAGGTTATTGTAAAGAAAATATATAAAAAAATGCCGTTATATCATCCCCCGCAACCTCTTATGGGATTGTAAAACTTGCAGATGACACAGGAACTTGAAATTTGATATAGTTATAGGGTTTAAGACTGTCGTAAAGAAAAATATAATTTTTTTTTATTAAGTCAACCCCTGCACTTTATTTGGGGGTTGTAAAAATTCTGGATGACATTCAAACTTGAAATTTGAGATAGTGATAGGATTTAGGACTCTCGTAAAGAAAATTATTAGGTCAACCCCCGCACTCCATTTGAGGGTTGTAAAACTTCTAGATGACATACAAACTTGAAATTTGACATAGTTATAGAGTTTAGAATTCTTGTCAAAAGAAAAATAAACAATGGTAAAATTTCTACCCCCCACTCACATTGGGGGTTGTAAAACTTCTATATGACATACAAACTTAAAATTTAGTATAGTTATAGTGTTTAAAATTTTCCTAAAGAGAAAAATCAAAAATATTAAAATGTCAACCCTCGCACCCCCTTTAGAGTTATAAAACTTCTAGATGACGTACAAACTTGAGATTTTGACATAGTTATAGTGTTTAGAATTCTTGTCAAAAGAAAAATAAACAATGGTAAAATTTCTACCCCCCACTCACATTGGGGGTTGTAAAACTTCTATATGACATACAAACTTGAAATTTGGTATAGTTATAGTATTTAAAATTTTCCAAAACAGAAAAATCAAAAATATTAAAATGTCAACCCTCCCACCCCCTTTCGAGTTGTAAAACTTCTAGATGACGTAGAAACTTGAGATTTTGACATAGATATAAATTTTAAAATTCTTGTCAAAAGAAAAATAAACAATGGTAAAATTTATACCCCCCACTCACATTGGGGGTTGTAAAACTTCTATATGACATACAAACTTGAAATTTGGTATAGTTATAGTATTTAAAATTTTCCTAAACAGAAAAATCAAAAATATTAAAATGTCAACCCTCCCACCCCCTTTTGAGTTATAAAACTTCTAGATGACGTACAAACTTGAGATTTTGACATAGTTATAGAGTTTAGAATTCTTGTCAAAAGAAAATAAACAATTGTAAAATTTCTACCCCCCACCCACATTGGTGGTTGTAAAACTTCTATATGATATACAAACTTGAAATTTGGTATAGTTATAGTATTTAAAATTTTCCTAAAGAGAAAAATCAAAAATATTAAAATGTCAACCCTCCCACCCCCTTTTGAGTTATAATACTTCTAGATGACGTACAAACTTGAGATTTTGAAATAGTTATAGACTTTAAAATTCTTGTCAAAAGAAAAATAAACAATGGAAAGATTTCTACCCTCCATCCACATTGGGGGTTGTAAAACTTCTATATGACATACAAACTTGAAATTTAGTATAGTTATAGTATTTAAAATTTTCCTAAAGAGAAAAATCAAAAATATTAAAATGTCAACCCTCCCACCCCCTTTTGAGTTATAAAACTTCTAGATGACGTACAAACTTGAGATTTTGACATAGTTATAGAGTTTAGAATTCTTGTCAAAAGAAAAATAAACAATGGTAAGATTTCCAACCCCCAGCCACATTGGGGGTTGTAAAACTTCTATATGACATACAAACTTGAAATTTTCTATAGTTGTAGTGTTTAAATTTTTCCTAAAGAGAAAAGAGTTATTATGTCAACCTCTGCATCCCGTTCGGGGGTTGTACGACTTCTAGATTACATAAAAACTTGAAATTTGGTTTAGTTATAGGGTTTAGGGTTCTCGTAAAGAATGATATAGAAAAATGTTATTATGTTAACCCTCCGCAACCCCTTTAGGGTTTATAAAGCTTCTAGATCAAAAATATTAAAATGTCAACCCTCCCACCCCCTTTTGAGTTATAAAACTTCTAGATGACGTACAAACTTGAGATTTTGACATAGTTATAGAGTTTAGAATTCTTGTCAAAAGAAAAATAAACAATTGTAAAATTTCTACCCCCCACCCACATTGGTGATTGTAAAACTTCTATATGATATACAAACTTGAAATTTGGTATAGTTATAGTATTTAAAATTTTCCTAAAGAGAAAAATCAAAAATATTAAAATGTCAACCCTCCCACCCCCTTTTGAGTTATAAAACTTCTAGATGACGTACAAACTTGAGATTTTGACATAGTTATAGAGTTTAGAATTCTTGTCAAAAGAAAAATAAACAATGGTAAGATTTCCAACCCCCAGCCACATTGGGGGTTGTAAAACTTCTATATGACATACAAACTTGAAATTTTCTATAGTTGTAGTGTTTAAATTTTTCCTAAAGAGAAAAGAGTTATTATGTCAACCTCTGCATCCCGTTCGGGGGTTGTAAGACTTCTAGATTACATAAAAACTTGAAATTTGGTTTAGTTATAGGGTTTAGGGTTCTCGTAAAGAATGATATAGAAAAATGTTATTATGTTAACCCTCCGCAACCCCTTTAGGGTTTATAAAGCTTCTAGATCAAAAATATTAAAATGTCAACCCTCCCACCCCCTTTTGAGTTATAAAACTTCTAGATGACGTACAAACTTGAGATTTTGACATAGTTATAGAGTTTAGAATTCTTGTCAAAAGAAAAATAAACAATTGTAAAATTTCTACCCCCCACCCACATTGGTGGTTGTAAAACTTCTATATGATATACAAACTTGAAATTTGGTATAGTTATAGTATTTAAAATTTTCCTAAAGAGAAAAATCAAAAATATTAAAATGTCAACCCTCCCACCCCCTTTTGAGTTATAAAACTTCTAGATGACGTACAAACTTGAGATTTTGACATAGTTATAGAGTTTAGAATTCTTGTCAAAAGAAAAATAAACAATGGTAAGATTTCCAACCCCCAGCCACATTGGGGGTTGTAAAACTTCTATATGACATACAAACTTGAAATTTTCTATAGTTGTAGTGTTTAAATTTTTCCTAAAGAGAAAAGAGTTATTATGTCAACCTCTGCATCCCGTTCGGGGGTTGTAAGACTTCTAGATTACATAAAAACTTGAAATTTGGTTTAGTTATAGGGTTTAGGGTTCTCGTAAGGAATGATATAGAAAAATGTTATTATGTTAACCCTCCGCAACCCCTTTAGGGTTTATAAAGCTTCTAGATCAAAAATATTAAAATGTCAACCCTCCCACCCCCTTTTGAGTTATAAAACTTCTAGATGACGTACAAACTTGAGATTTTGACATAGTTATAGAGTTTAGAATTCTTGTCAAAAGAAAAATAAACAATTGTAAAATTTCTACCCCCCACCCACATTGGTGGTTGTAAAACTTCTATATGATATACAAACTTGAAATTTGGTATAGTTATAGTATTTAAAATTTTCCTAAAGAGAAAAATCAAAAATATTAACATGTCAGCCCTCCCACCCCCTTTTGAGTTATAAAACTTCTAGATGACGTACAAACTTGAGATTTTGACATAGTTATAGTGTTTAGAATTCTTGACTAGTGGACATTTAACTTCTATAATGGCATCTTCATTAACAGGTTCATCGGGGCTTGCCGCCAGAAATGGGTGCTCTTGATCAATAAATAATCCACATTCTCTTACTTCCAAGTTGTATTCACTTTCAAATTCTTTTATGGCAATTGGCTCATGTTCCAAGCCATAATGCGTTGCTCTATTTCCTGTAAATGTTGAGTACAGTATTTCCTTAACTGTGTTCACGCAAGATGTTTTGGCTTGCAATTTGCAGACTCTTCCGAAGTGAGATGCAGTCAATCTCAATGATCTTTCTTGTTTCCAGAGAGGGTTCCTTGACTGACCGACAGTATTTCGTTCTAGATGGGTAATCTCTTCTTTGGACTTTTTCAAGGTGTTACGGAACTCGATTTCTTGAATTTTATACTCTTCAGGTGATAACAGCTCAGCCTTTTCTGTGACACCATAATCTGTGTCTGGAAGTGCAGTAGTTTTCGTTTTGCGGTAAATTTACCCCTTTTCCTCTTGTTCTTTTCTAGCATTTGGCGTTTCCTTTTCAATTTTAGAGCATATCTTTTTGTAAATACACTTTGATCTTCTTGTAATAGTTCGTGGTAGTCTGTCCCAGCATTAAATAATATACTAGCAGCTTCACATTTTGTTTGATAGGAACCTCGAAGGGAATAATTTACCCTTTCCCCCCCTACAAATTTACACACTAACGAATTGTAATCTTCTGCCAAATTGTTATTCATGTTTAACAGCAAACTATTAACATTTAAAGTTAACCTGTAAAGAGTTGCTTCAATATCTTGATATAGGCCACATTTCTTCATATCAGGAACGAAGTTTTGTTCTCCTTTTTTGTACAAGAAAAATACCCTATTTCTTGACATTTTGCATGCTCGCCAAAAACGTGCGAGGGGGCATTTAAAATGTCAGCAGTAAGCAGCTGCATTCAACAAAACTCGCTGACAACTAAATATTCAGATAGCAGTTTATAAATACAATTCAATAAGATTTAACATCTCGCTTTGCTTTATTCGCCGCTTAAATTTTGGCTGACATACTTCTAACTTGGGGATTACAATTATCTAAAATGGATAATGCCCCACTTGCTGATAATTTCAAATTCAATAACACTAAAGATCCGAACTGCTTGAGGATCATTCAACAACTTTGAAATTATGATTTTCAAACCATTTTTTGGTCGTTTTTGATGTGTCGTAAGAAGCACCATCTTGTTGAAAGATTAAATCGCGGTCAAGATCGATTTTTAACGATTGGTAACAAGTTAGCGTTAAGAATTTGCTGATACTTTTCAACATTAACTGTGCCGTCTATGGACTGAAATCATTCTAACCCTCCAGCTGACATATAGCTCTAAACTATTCCACCTTGAGGAAACCTAACCGTACGTTTTAAGCAGTACTTATGGGATGCTTCATGTTTAGCTCCGATCACTCTTTTGCGAGAGTAACCAACGAAAACACCAGACTTTGACTAGTCGCTGAATATGACCTTATACCAGTCATTCTCTGGAACATTGTCTAGGACAACTACATATTTAGTCCATGTCACTCGTCGTTGTTCTTGTTTCTCGGTTAGAAGTTTTACTTTGACTAAATACAAAAACCGTTTATGTTACAAAGATAGTTAAGGAATACTCAATGCATCAAAGTTTAAAGATAACTAATTACCTTATTAAAGAATGGATAGTCTATCTGAAAACAAATAAACTGTTTGGATTCTTGGCAATTGTTGCCACAGAAAGGTAAAGACAGGATTAAGTGTGCCCAAATAGCTGCAGGACATGATCTGGACTAGCAGAAATACATAGAACAAAATTAAATAATTTATCGGTATTTCCAACGTAAATGACTGCTTCTTCACGGCTTGCTCCAAAATGATAAGTCTGGATTTCTTTAGCTAGTTTGCAAGGATAATTTTCAGAGAAGTCTATATGTAGTAACCCTTCATTCTTACTAAGACTGTTTTTCAGTGTGTTCTAAGCAGCATTTTCATTTTTAATGTTAAATTTATGCTTGCAAACTAGCTGAAGAAATCCAGACTTATAATTTTGGAGCAAGCCGTGAGGAAGCAACATTGTACGCAGGAGTCACTTACGCTGGAGATACCGATAAGCTTTAATTTTGTTTTATGTATTTCTGCTAGTCCTAGGACCTTGAACTGCTTCTCTAGTTCCAATGCCTAAGCGAAAACCAAATTGTTCTTCTCCTACATATTGTCCGCATTTTGTGTGTACTCGTTGATGCATGTTCTTAGCATTATCTACTGTACATGGCTCATCAGGCTAATCAATCGGTACTGTGAGCACTGTTTTACTCCGCTCTTTTTAGGTATCGGAATAAAAGTAAGTTGGGTCCAGTCGTGTGGTACGATTCCTGTATAGTATATTCTATTTAAGAAAGATGTTAAGATGTTGAGGCTTTCATCGTCTAATACTTTACGCATCTCAGTATAGATGTTATCTTCACCTGAGACTCTACGTGTTTTGATAGTTTTATTGCGTGTTTCACTTCTGCTATAATAATTTTCAATGGCTAATCTTCTTGATCTATTTCTCTTGGTTCTGGTTACATTCTGATATCATCAAAAAGCTCTTGTATATAGCTTGTCAAAATCTCTTCTATCTCGTTTGGGTCTATTGTTTTTTTGTTACTATCTGTGACTAAGATATCGTGTTGATGGGTTTTATTTCCAGTTATTTCTTTTATCTTCTTTTTTGTGTGTTAAAGAAATCAGGCTTTCTTGGCAGCTCTTCGAGTACTTGACAACGTTTCTCCATCCAGGTCTCCTTTGCCTCTCTTATAAGCCTTGTAATCTTTTTATGGATTTCTTTATATTTATTATAGTCTTTATGTTTGTACTTCCTTCTTTCGTTCATCAATAAAAGGATTTCTTCCGTCATCCATCTCTGTTTTGCTCTCTGCTCTTGGTTTTCCAATTCATTTTCTTGTACTTCATGTTTACATTTTTAACAGACTGCCAAAAGTTTTCCATTGTTTCTGTTTCCAATTATACCGTTTCCCTAAACTTACTATTCAAAACTCGTGTTATTTCCTCTTTTATTTGTGGTTCCCCCAGTTTCTCAAAGTTAGGTCTTGTTTTATTTCTCTTCCGGATTTTCTTCAATTTAATCTCACGTTTTTCAGCTACGGGGTTCTGATCAGATCATATGTCTGATCCAGGAGAAGTTCTTACACCTTTAATTCCGTTTCTATATCGTTTATCAATCAGTATGTAATCTATTTGATTTTTTATGATATTTACTTCATTGTCTCCTGGTCCTAAGTACACTTCTAAGTGTACAATCGCTTCTGTGGAAGTTGGAACCAGGTGTTTGCTACCATTAAGTTTTCTTCATTAGAGAACTGTACCAGATATCCCCCCTATCGTGCCGTTTGCAAATACCATGGTCTCCAACAATATATTGAACTCTCCCTTTACCTATCTTTCCGTTGAAGTCCCATGATTATATTCACTTCATTCTTTTTGGTAAATCTTAGTAGGTAATTTTTACATCATGAATGAAAAACTCATGCAGTATGGAGTATTCTCGTGCAACTTCTATCACTAGATGAACAGATAGTTCCATATTTTGGACGGCACTCGCAACAAAATGCTTCTAAAAGTAAAACCGGTAAGATTCGGTTTCAAATTATGGTATATCTGTTCAGATGAAGGGTACTTATACAAGTTATCCTCCAAATAATAAAAAATCAAGTCTTGGGTTGGGAGGTGACTTTGTTTTTTATCTACTATCTATTGTAGAGAATAACCATAATCATAATATTTTCCTAGACAACTTCTTTTCTTCATATAAATTATTCGACAAGCACACACTATGGTGTTGGACCATTGAAAACTGCAAAAAATTTATGACGCAAAGGAAAAGAAAAAACTACTGTATTGCTCAAAAGCTACTGTACTATCAAAACAAAAGGAAATAGTGACGTTAACGAAGAAAATAAAGTAAAAACCTTCCCAACGATCTTGTATGGTTTCTCTATTTCTTAGAAAATCAAATGTAACTGAACTAAACGGTTCATTGTGATGCAATGAAGAAGTACATCACATGCTCAAAGAAATTCAGTGTGTCTAAAAAAAATCCCAACCTATTGATTGGTCTTGGAGGGATTCATCCAGTGTTGTAATGTATCTAGATAACATACAAGTATCTAGATACAATATCTAAATACTTTTATGGTACCTAGATACATATCTAGATACTTTTCAAATTTTGTAGCTGTATTTGGATCTAGGTACATTTTCTGTAGTATCTGAGTATCTGTATTGTGCAGATACTATTTTCATAATTTAATGATTTTATAATACAAAAATTGTCATAAATGATGTGTAGAATCTTAAATTTGAAATAAACCGCCGAACATAATAAAACTAATTTTTAATATGAAATTGCTTTGAAATCATGAAATCAAATATGTCACCTCGTTAAACAATTGAGTCACTACATCTAGTCAGCCAGGTCAACTTGGCGTATCAGAGTTTCGCTATCGACGCCATATTGAGATAAAAGAAGTGTAAAATATAGTAATTCGTAAATTAAAATCGCATCTTACGTATTTGGCATATTACAATTTGGGGCTGTCAGAATGAAAACTATGTAGAAAAGCCTTTTAACCTAAACATGGATTTAATTAAATTCAATGGGGATAATAATAATTAACAATTTCGGGCTTTTCTCGCCACAAAATGGGGTTGTTTGCGCTACTCTGATCCGCCAGTATAGTCTGGCTGACTAGATGTAGAAACTCTATAAACAATGGATATTGTTACAGAATTACGATATTACCGATTGTGTGAGGAAGAAGCATTCTTGTCCGTCCATGGCAGTGTTACCAACTGTACCATAATTATGGTACTTGTACCATAATTTACTGATTCTACCAATCAACAACAATTAGATAAAAGTGTACCATAATTTCAGATATGAAGAGAATTCATTCTATATTACATGTAATAGTTGTAGTAATGTTATTATATTTAACATTTACATAACAAGTCTGGAATGGTTATTTTACTGGACTTGTAGATAAGTACTAGGTACGACAAGCCACTGGTGAGTCTTCGAGCACCGTAAAGGCACTATACGGATTTTGTTACACACTCCTATTTTTTCTGTCAACAGTCAATTTGAGAACTTTCAAAGTAAGAACTATCTTAATGTAGTGCGTTTGAAAATATGTTGAAGAGCAAATAATTATAATATATTCCGTTACACCAAGGGTAACTAAAAGCAACCAGATTTAGCGAATTTTGGGTGTAATAGTACTACGAACTAATAGCAAATTGTTATAGTGTGAATCGTACCAACACATACTTTGAAGCTAGGTTATCAGAAATAATATCTAGGCTATGATGGTTTCTGTTAAAGTGGTAAAATATTTTCTAGGTTTTCAAACAATGAAGACTATAGGAGTTTATTCAAATTATTAATATTCTGCACCGCACCAAAACTGAAGATAAAAGATCTACACAAATGCCATGCTGTACTTATCTTTAGATACTGGTTTCTGCTTAACAATTTTTAATATGTATAAATTTAAAAAAAAAATTGCTGTCCTAGACTAGCCCTGGAATTGATACTTATTTAAATGACTATTTTCGGTACGAAAAATTGACTAGGAAGTTCTTATATTCCGGGTGAAAAACAAGTATCTACAAATGTATCTAGATACATTATGTTAAGCTTTGTATTTGGATCTAGATACTTCACTGTAAAAGTACCTGTATCTGTATCTAGGTACCTTTTTCTGATAGTATCTGTATCTGTATCTAGATACACAAAATAATGTATCTGTTACAACACTGGATTCATCTCCTAAAACTGGTACTGTCATGCATTGGGCTGTACCTCAAAGACAGTGGAGCTTCGAAAATCCTTGTTGAGACAGTATAATTGGAATGCTGTTTTCTATTTTGAAAGGCTTACGGTGTTATACCAGTGTACGAAGATCAACGCTTGTTGGATAAAGTTAAATTGCTATAAAACTACATATAGTGACATAAAAGAATATTTTGAGAAACTCATAGAAAATGACAGGGTGGAGAAAACTGGGGCCTGCGTGCATGCAGTATAAGAGAGTGTTTGCCACTTTCCTTCTTCTTTGATAGAAAAAATTATGCACGATGGTACATTTTATACTACAATGATTGCTTGAAGCTGGACGAAGGTCCTATAATTTATAATTCCATGTCACTCTTTTAAACAAAAAATAATAATCTTAATTCAATCCTAGTAACGCATTTAAAACAATAATTATTCAAGGCTTTTTAACCAAAATTTGTTTTGGTGGTTTCAAGTGTAAACATTTGCATTTAATTTTACATTTTTTATAATAAACGGGGTTTACACGCGTCAATCAACTTTAAACTCCAATTTATAACTGATGTAACCTACAACACTGTATTTTTATTTATTTTATTTATTAAAGTATTTTCAAGCCGTTGTTTTCAAGAAAAAAATTTCCAGATTCAAGAATATAAAGAAAAATTTAAAATCTGGCAGCAAAGCACTCTGGAATATACTGTTTGCAAATCTACGTTTTTCGCTTAACCCAACCATTTTTTGTAATCATGAATTTAGCATCCTACTAAAATATATTTTAAGAATGCAGGAAAGTTAATTAGAAATTTAAAAAACAAATCTAATATTTTTATTTTTTGAAATGAAAATATTTTCCTAATAGAAATGACTTTCCTGCAAACTTGATTAATAGTTACATAGAAAAAAAAGGTACGCACTTATGATAAATTAAGCATAACTCCACAAATCGACTAATTCAATTTAAACAAAATAATTTAAAATATATTTTTATCTCTCAGAACTTGTCGTTGTCCGATAATAATATCGAGCGGTCCATGGGACGATAACGAACAAATTATTACCTGGAACCAGACCAGAGTTGTAATTATGATCAAGAATGAAACTTAATACTTTATTATTTTATGAAAGATTTGCTAAGCTAAAAGAGGATACATTACATACACTACATGTTGCAGATATAATACATCTTACATATTATTGTTGTAGTTGAATTAATAATATCTTAACTGGGAATTGAATTTTTTAAATAGGTAGAAATTTTATTTTATCTGCTAAATCCAGAAGGTTAATTAATAAGTAATTAATCTTAAATATTAATTAATAAGTAATTAATAGTAATTAATAATTACTAACTAATTGGGGAAGTTTACATACAACATTTTGTTACACCATGACCATGCGAGGTGTAACAAAAAGGGAAGCAGACACAAAACGTGTAACCGGCAGAAGAATTGTTGATATAAAACAATTCTTTGATCAAATCTTCTCAAACCATTTAAAACATAAGTTCGACTGCAACATAACAAACATGGAATTTCTTCAAGAGACCAGAAGAGGACTTAAGAGTATTTTTTCCTGATATGAAGAAATGTGGCCTATATCAAGATATTGAAGCAACTCTTTACAGGTTAACTTTAAATGTTAATAGTTTGCTGTTAAACATGAATAACAATTTGGCAGAACATTACAATTCGTTAGTGTGTAAATTTGTAGGGGGGAAAAGGGTAAATTATTCCCTTCGAGGTTCCTATCAAACAAGATGTGAAGCTGCTAGTATATTATTTAATGCTGGGACAGAGTACCACGAACTATTACAAGAAGATCAAAGTGTATTTACAAAAAGATATGCTCTAAAATTGAAAAGGAAACGCCAAATGCTAGAAAAGAACAAGAAGGAAAAGGGGCAAATTTACCGCAAAACGAAAACTGCTGCACTTCCAGACACAGATTATGGTGTCACAGAAAAGGCTGAGCTGTTATCACCTGCAGAGTATAAAATTCAAGAAATCGAGTTCCGTAACACCTTGAAAAAGTCCAAAGAAGAGATTACCCATCTAGAACGAAATACTGTCGGTCAGTCAAGGAATCCTCTCTGGAAACAAGAAAGATCATTGAGATTGACTACATCTCACTTCGGAAGAGTCTGCAAATTGCAAGCCAAAACATCTTGCGTGAACACAGTTAAGGAAATACTGTACTCAACATTCAAAAAAATAGAGCAACGCATTATGGCTTGGAACATGAGCCAATTGCCATAAAAGAATTTGAAAGTGAATACAACTTGGAAGTAAAAGAATGTGGATTATTTATTGATCAAGAGCACCCATTTCTGGCGGCAAGCCCCGATGGACTTGTTAATGAAGATGCCATTATAGAAGTTAAATGTCCACTAGTTATAGAGAAGATACCTCTTGGGGAAGTAATAGAGAGCAGAAAAATTACCCTCATGCACCGAGATAACGATGGCAAGATATCCCTCAAAAGAAATGACGAGTATTTTTATCAAGTACAAGGGCAACTGGCAATAACAAAAAGAAATACGTGCTATTCTTGTGTATGGCAAGAATCTATAAACAATCCTTTTGGATTTTTTATAGAAACCATAAAAAGAGACGAGGCATTCTGGAATGTAGAAATGCTTCCAAAGTTAATTCAATTTTACAACATTTGTATGCTTCCAGAATTGGTGGACCCCTGCCATACAAAAGGCCTAAAAATTAGAAATCCGGTTAGAAAACGCTAAATTTAAAAATGTATATGTAGTATATCAGAGTTTCAACTACTACATACTGTAACGTTCTTTTTCAAATAATAATACAAGTGCTGTTTAAATCGTCTATTCACAAACAAATATTTATTTCTATACACTAATTAATACACTATAAATTAACGCTATGATTATAAACCATTAAAAACTATTATTTACAGACTATGGATTTCTAATACAACATTTATATTCACTATTTATTTTGTAATACACAGTTAATGACTTGCTGTTGACTGATCCCCTTTTATCCGCGAGTCGCTTTTATACCCTCCTACAATCGTACTAGAAGCCGGTAGAAACTACCATGTATTTCTGGAAGGTGCTAGATAAACAGTGCCTCGTTTACATTGTTGGTGCTATGCGTCATTCTCTCGAATGCCGCAGAATACTCCATCCGCTGCTCGAGAAGGGGTTCTTTCTTTTTCTCTCTTGTTACACTGCCCCCCTCTTCAAGTCTGTTCTGTCCCAGAACAGGTTTTATGATCTGGTTCCTGTAGAACGGGTCATGACGATATCGACAGTCTTCACCTCGACTACACGTTCCATTACGGTAGAAGTAGCAGTCTACACTCTTCGTTGGCCTTGATGCGGGCTGTGGGTCAAAACTGCAGACGAAGATCTTGACGTCCGTACCTCTAAAGATAACTTCCAGCATGTTTCTAACGATTCTCCAATCCAGCTGGTCCCGCCCACAGCCGAGTTTGGGAACTGCCAATTTGTTAATTCCCCTGGTAAGCAACTCGATTCTCAAATTCCATAGTGCCCTCCACAAGTCGGCGTAACTCGGTTTCTGGTAGTAAAACTGCTTGGTTACCAAGTAGTAAATGGATCGGTCATGATCAGTCAAGCGTAAGGATTTACCAACAGAGGGATTTTGTTCTCGAAGTTCATTCAGTCGTCCAAATTTATTTCTAAACACCACTGCGATCCCCCTGGACATACGAAGATCCTCGGAGACACAGTGGGCAATGGAATAATCACCAGGGACCCGGAAGAGATCTTGTTGCATCTCAGTCGTGACTCCGAATCGCGCTTTTCTAGTCCCAGAAAACGCAGCCATAAATTCTCTAAAGGTTGGCTGATCATCTCCAGGCCTTACGGTATTGATAGCCACCTCAGCCTCATCTTCCGGAACTGCGTCATTATTTCCCTCATAGTGCGCCAGACGATTAGAGTGTACCACCTTTGGTTTCCCTCTTGGCAATTTCTGGATGCGATAAATCAAGTCATTTATTCGTTTCTTCACCTGGTATGGACCCTCCCAATTTCGCTGTAACTTTGGAGAATAGCCACGACGCCTTTGCGGGTTGTATAACCAGACAAGCTCTCCAGGTTGAAACCCTCCTTCTTGGGCTCTCACATCGTACGTAGCCTTCATCCGGTCACTCGCGATTCGACTATTATTTCGGGTTCGGTCGTGAATATCCTCCAACTTCTTCTTTAAGTTGATGACATAATCATTCCCGGCTACCTCCTGCTCTATAGGTGGAGACCCAAATTCCAGATCACACGGTAACCGTAACTCGCGTCCAAACATCACAGACGCTGGTGACTGACCGGTTGTTTCGTGGACCGATGCACGATAAGCCATCAGAAACAGATGCAGGTATTGGTCCCAGTCTCGTTGATGATCGGAGACGACCTTGGCCAAATATTTGCCCATTGTTCGATTCATGCGTTCTACCATTCCATCGGACTGCGGATGTAACGGTGTGGTCCGAGTCTTGCGAATGCCCAACAATCGACAGACTTCTCCAAAGAGTACAGACTCGAAATTGCGGCCTTGATCCGAATGCAGCTCCATGGGCACTCCGAAGCGACTGAAAAACTCTTTGACTAGTACGTCAGCAACAGTCGCAGCTTCCTGGTTTGGTAGGGCATATGCTTCTGGCCATTTGGTAAAATAGTCCATTGCCACTAAGATGTATTTATTCCCATCGTCAGTTTCGGGAAATGGTCCGGCAATGTCTATAGCTATTCTCTCCAGAGGACTACCCACATTGTACTGCCTCATAGGTGCTCTTCGTTTCCCCAAGGGTCCGTTGCCAGTGGCACATAGTTCACATTTCCGGCACCACTCCTTCACGTCTTCTTTACAGTTGACCCAATAAAAACGCTCCTTAACTTTCTCCAAGGTCTTTTTCACACCGAAGTGTCCTCCGGAGGCACCGTCATGGAGATGTCGCAATACTGTAGCCACTCGGCTTCTTGGAACCACGAACTGAGACCTAATGGTGGTGCCATCTTCACTCTCCAGTACTCGCTTCAGGAGATCGTCTTCCACCTTCAAGGACTCCCATTGGGCCCAATATGCTTTGAGCGTTCTGTTAAAAGGGCTGACGGCCTCCCAGGCAGGCCTTTCTCCCACGCGCTTCCATTCCAGTACCATTTTTAGTTCGGGATCAGCCTCCTGCTGTCGTTGCAATTCTTCCGGCAACCAATTGTCGTTGACGATGGTAGTCCTTAATACTTGGCAAACCCTCTCTTCCAAACGAGAGCAATGACGGCAATCCGTTGGGCAGGGTCTTCTTGAAAGAGCATCGGCATTTCGATGACTAGTGCCCGCTCGATGTTCGGTGTCAAAGTCGTATCCTTGTAATCGTTCGATCCACCTTGCGACCTGGCCTTCAGGATTACGGAATTGTAGAAGCCATTTCAACGCTGCATGGTCCGTCCTCAATAAAAACTTCCGTCCGTACAAGTATTTGTAAAAGTGCTCAACGGACTTCACGACGGCCAATAGTTCTTTTCTGGTCACACAATAATTCTTTTCGGCTTTAGACAAAACCTTACTAAAATAGCCGATGACCTTTTCTTGTCCATCCTGTATCTGAGAAAGTACACCCCCAATGGCCAGATTACTTGCATCTGTATCAAGTATGAATTTCCCTTCTGTCCGCGGATAGCTCAATATTGGTGCGGTTGTCAGGGCACGCTTCAGCTGTTGGAAAGCTGTTTCACACTCTCCGCTCCAAACATACTCGCGCCCATCTTCAGTTAACCTTGTCAGAGGTTTCGCTATATTGGCAAACCCAGGAACGAAACGCCTGTAGTAGGTACATAACCCAAGAAAACTACGAACTTGGTGTTTATCTTTCGGTGTTGGCCACTCTTGAACTGCACGAATCTTATCGGGGTCGGCTGCCACTCCATTTTGTGATACGACGTGCCCGAGATATTTCACTTCCTTTCTGAATATGTGGCACTTTTTCGGACTCAGTTTCAGATTGGCTCCACGTAGTCTTCGGAACACTTCCCCTAGATTTTTCAAATGTTCGTTGAATGATTTTCCGACTACAATCACATCATCTAGGTATACCAGGCAGGTCTTCCACGACAACCCTCTCAGGATGGTCTCCATTAGACGCTCAAAGGTGGCCGGAGCGTTACATAGACCGAAAGGCATAACTGTAAACTGCCATAGTCCGGAACCAATAGTGAACGCGGTCTTCTCCCGGTCTTCAGGTTCCATTTCAACTTGCCAGTAACCGCTCTTCAAGTCCAAAGTCGAAAACCATCGTGAACCAGACAGGGTATCTAACGTGTCGTCGATGCGTGGTAAGGGATAGCTGTCTTTCTTGGTCACGTCATTAAGCTGCCGATAGTCCACACAAAATCTCGTTGACCCGTCCTTCTTACTGACCAGGACCACCGGTGATGCCCATGGACTGCTGGATGGCTCGATGACCCCTTGTTCTTCCATATCAGTAATAATCTTTTCGGCTTCTGCTCGCCTTGCTAGAGGTAGACGCCTCGGCTGCTGACGGACAGGCATAGAGTTGCCTGTATTGATTTTATGTTTTACTATATTTGTTCGTCCCTTCTGGCTATCGTCAAGAGCGAAGATATCTTGGTATCGGTGAACCAAACCCTGTACCTCTTTCACTTCTGTTCTGTTAAGGTCTTCGCACGAACTAGTAACCATGCCCACTAATTTTCCACCATGGTCTTTGGGCGCTGGTTTTGGAACATCAGCCATACACCTGGCTACTCGGAATACTGGCACACACTGTCCCACAAGGGTACTCTTCTTCAATGTCACCGGATCCACATTAACGTTCATAATTCTCACCGGTACTCTCTTTCCAACCTTGATCAGCGCTTTTCCCACCAGTATGCCACTATGGATCTTCTTATCACAAACAGGCTCCATCATTCGCACACATCCTACCCGAAGATCTCCATCCAAACCTGCCTCGACAACCATCTCGCTTTGACCAGGCAATATCACATCTTCTGTCAGCAAAACCCTTACGACAGGATCTTCTCGTGGGTGCAACGGAAGTTCTTCGTTACCAACCTTCAAAACACCCTCCTTCAAGTCCAATGTAAAACCAAATTTTCTCAGGAGGTCCATTCCCAAGATGAAGTCATCAGTAATATCGGCTACCAGCACCTCATGATCACGTTCTTCACTTCCAATGCCAATCTTCATCTTCACCACTCCGCGTGTTGGTATCACTTCACCTGTTGCTGTACGGAGTTGAGTAGTTGTTGGTAACAGCTTCATACTTGTTCGTAGAACGTTAGGGCGTATGACGGACTTTGTCGCCCCCGTATCAATGAGTAGTGGAACAGTACGATTAGCAATTTTCCCATCTACGAACAAACTGCTGGTACTATTGTTTGATGTTACGGCATGGATGGTGATCTTCGGGGCATCTCTACTCAAGGTCAACGTTCGCCCCCACTCGTCGACCTTCTTTAGTTTTCCGACTGCTGAACCTGTTTTGGTTTAGGGCAACGACGTCGTATGTGACCTTGTTCGCCGCAATTCCAACAACGAGGCCCTCGAACTTCTTGATGATTCTTCTTACGGCTTTCTTCCTTCCGAAGAACTCTCAGTACTAACTCTTCTAGGTGATCTTTAGAACCTTCTTCTTCCTCCACAACGGCCCGAACACGCCCGTGACCTCGGGACGCTTGTTTTGCAGCTTCAAATTCTAAAGCGTGAGCAAGCGCATCATCAGTTGTTCTTGGTCGTGCTAGCCTCAATGATTGTTGTGTTTCCCCGTCTCTTAACCCATCAATGAAGGTCTGCACAGCGAGCTGTCCCAGAAATGAATCGGGTGCCGTAGGGTACGCCAATCGGACAAGCCGCGCAACATCGGCTTCAAACTCCTGCAGGCTTTCTCCATTCTTCTGGATACGATTCTTCACTTGCGCGTGATACACTTGTTGAAGATGCGCGTCTCCATATCTCATTTCCAATCTAGACACTAACAATTGGTAATCATTTTGTCCTGCTGGGATTGTTTGCAGGACGTTCAACGCGTCTCCACGCAAAGCCACAGTTAAAGAAACGGCCTTTTCCTTGCCTGTCCATCCGTTGGCCCCAGAAGCCGCCTCAAACTGTTTGTAGTAAGTGGACCAAGGTATCTTTCCATCGAACGTGGGTGGTTTTACTTTTATCCCTACGACAGGACCCTTTTCTTCTTTAAACTGTTTCTTTACTTCATTAAACGGCCTCTCAGAAGTTGAGGGAAACCGTAGTTGCCTCATTCTATCTTCCAGCATTTCGGCCATATCGTCTTTCTTAGTTGTTGGTGGTAATTGCATTTGGGCTATTTTCTCTTCTACCATCTTTATTACCCTACCTTGTTCCGCCAATCTACCTTCCAATAGTCCTAACGCACTGGCATTCTCCAAAAATTCTTCGAAAACTTTATCTTCCAACGCTTTGACATTTTCCAACAATTCTCCTTTAAGCCTTCTAGAACTTTCTTCAGACTCTTCTAGTAATTCTTCTTTAAGCGTTCTAGAGTTTTCCAGTAGATCTTCTTTAAGCATTTTAACATTTTCTTCCAGTGCTTTAGTATTTTCAAGTAATTCTTGTTTAAGCATTCTAACATTTTCTTCGGACTTTCTAGAATTCTCTTCGGACTTTTGCAGTAATTCTTCTTTTAAAATTCTAGAATTCTCTTCGGACTTTCTAGAATTCTCTTCGGACTTTTGCAGTAATTCTTCTTTTAAAATTCTAGAATTCTCTTCGGACTTTTCCAGTAATTCCTCTTTTAACATTCTAGAATTTTCTTCCATTTTACTTAACAACAAACTAGTATCAATTGCGGGTCCAGGTATTTCGAAGAGGAAACTTTCAGGATCTTCTTGCTGTTCTATAAGCCATTCTTTTAGCCGATTTATTAACACGTTTTTAAGGCCAGTTGTTTCCAAATCTCGTTCTTCCAGTTCATGTTTCAAGTCTATTACTTTCAGATCTTTCAACAATTTCATCGCCATCTTAATTGTTTGTTGAAATTATTTTTAACACTAAAAATTTAATCTCACAGCACTTTATTTAATTATTACGCGATTTTATTTATTTTAAAAAAAACCTCACACCTGTAACACCAATGTAACGTTCTTTTTCAAATAATAATACAAGTGCTGTTTAAATCGTCTATTCACAAACAAATATTTATTTCTATACACTAATGAATACACTATAAATTAACGCTATGATTATAAACCATTAAAAACTATTATTTACAGACTATGGATTTCTAATACAACATTTATATTCACTATTTATTTTGTAATACACAGTTAATGACTTGCTGTTGACTGATCCCCTTTTATCCGCGAGTCGCTTTTATACCCTCCTACAATCGTACTAGAAGCCGGTAGAAACTACCATGTATTTCTGGAAGGTGCTAGATAAACAGTGCCTCGTTTACATTGTTGGTGCTATGCGTCATTCTCTCGAATGCCGCAGAATACTCCATCCGCTGCTCGAGAAGGGGTTCTTTCTTTTTCTCTCTTGTTACAATACAAAGTGTATTGTCGGTTTTGTTGCATACGCGAATAGCATGTAAAAACCCAGTTTCTAAGATATTGGCTCCCCTAATTTTACACTGAACAACACATTTGAGGTCCTTAAAATTTTTTGAAAAGAATTATGGTGTACGTTATAGATACTCGAATATGGAGCACTTAAATCTGGAATTAGATTTTGTCTAGTACCCTTGGTTAAAAAAATTATGATGATGGAGAGCATTTTAATCGAATTCTATACAAAATAAATTAACAATATTCACAAAAACTTACAGACTTTTTCTTTTACTTTGTCTTTTATAGTCGCTGGAGGTATCCGTAATCAATGTCTAACAATTGCCAACACTAGTCTGATCTAGATCTAGAATCGAGCATAGATGTTGTAAATTTTTAATTCTGCTTCCATAGTTTATAGTTTTGCGAACGACAAATTTGGGGTAAAGGGGACATAAAAGACTTATAAATCGTCATATCAGTGGCGTATTTGGGAGGGGGGGCAACGGGCAGGCCCCCCCGAATTTCTTTTAATAGTTCAGGTTATTTATGTCAAAATCTAAGTATTTTGATTCGGAATTTATATAGAGTAGCCCCCGCCAAAAGAAAATTCCCAAATAAGCGACTGCGTCATATATATCTTCAAAATAAATGAAAATGGGAGTAATAAAAGAGAACTAACTTTATAAACTTTAGAACTAAATAAATAACTTTAAGTGTACCGACAACAGTGGTTTAAAATATACGCAAGTATCAGAACTGACATACTATTTCAAAAACGGAGGGTGCTACAACAACTCTAATTGAATCGATGAATCCAAGAACAGTACAAGTCCAAAAAGATAATTTTGAGAAAAAATGAAAAAACATAATAGCTCCACAATGAGTAGTCACCGTGTTGGTCTTCATATAACAGTTGTGATAAGTCTTTAGACAAATGATAATTGAACATAAAAAATCCAAAAAAAATCACCCCCTTTCCAAGCTATAGAGAGAAAAAAAAACATGCACTTGTACTGCTCTTGGACTCAGTCTTTTTTTTGTTTACTTTTTGAGTTTTAGTGTAGGATAGGTTCTTTGAAAACTATAATGGAGAGTACTAAACATGCAACAAATGTTTTATTAAGTAAATTTATATAAAAATGTCAATTAAAAGTACATTATATTGCCAACTTATTTATCAGGATCTTCATCTGCGTTACTTTGTTTCCAAGAAGTAAGATGATAGTAGAACTCTAGTGTTTCATCGTTAATATACTGCATGACTGTTTTAACATCAGCGATCTTCTTATCATTGATAGGAAGCGGTTCTTGATATGCGCGTATTTCTGGCAAAGCAGGACTTGGTTTGTTTTGTTTGAAGAGCTTAAATGTATAAGAACCTAAACCATCTATATATTCATAGGTTCTAACGTATCCTGGGGATGAACTATCATAAACTAACTGCCTATACTTTAAAATAGTAAATGTTTCCGTACTATCACCAGGTTTGGGGATCGAAGAAGCAGCTTTTTTGGCACGTAGCTGGTGGACCATCAGTTATTCTGCGGAGGCTCGTTTGGCAGTGTCATTCAAATTTTTACTCTTTATTTTGGCACCTAATCTTTCACATTCGGAACAAACGTCCACCTGTGGTCTTCCAAATGTGAGTGCATAGCTTTGCCAGAAGTATTATAAATAGAATTCATATTTAACGTTATGTTACAATTCAGGATTATCTTTTATAAAAAGATAAACGTTTTTGCTGCAACCATTCTTCCGGATGTAGAAACATAAGCTTCACCTTTAAGAGCAGCAGTTTTCCTTTTACTGTCTTTCCAAGTTTTCGGATCCCGTTTGCACTTATGGCTACCATAAAGACCCTCAACACTATTGTCAGATTATCACTACTGCCACTAATATACATTATAACTACTCAAAAACTACTGCTTTTAACTTCCTAATAAACACAGCAAAGGTAGTGTTTTGGCAGCTTAATAAGAATAAAATGCCCTCACTTTATTACATCAACTGCACGTGCGACCATGACATCAGTGAGATAAAAACAGTACATGTCCTGGACTGGTAATGTTTTTCATCGCAACGCCGTAAATAGGTGGCGCGTAAGACCGGATTAGTCTTGAAGGTTGTAATGTTTTTGAGCGCAACGCATGTATCTTCGAATTTTAAACACTTTGGCTATCTCAAGTCAAAACGCCATTTTGTGGACTTGTACTGTTCTTGGACTCACCGATTCAATTGCACTTCTGAAGACAGCATTCCAAAATACAAATGCACCCACTTTCAAATGAATAATTTTCACTGTTGTACAGTGTAGTTTAGAGGAAAAGTCACTACAGAGAAGTTCTAGATCTTATTGACTACTATTCAAAACAGTCTTCTTTACCATTCTGTGTTAAATAGCTTCCAAGATGCAAGCGATGTTATAGTATAGGAAAATAAAATGATTGTAAATTGGAAATTTGCTAATAAGCAAATTTCCCATTTACAATTTTATTTTCCTATGCCAAAAAATTGCTTATATCATGGAAGCTGTTTAAAAATTTTAGTTAAAGAAATGGTAAAGTGGGGTAGGGGGTGGTGAATAGTACTCAAAGGGATTTGCAACTTTTCATCTCAAATAATTAGGGGAGCCAATATCTGAGAAAGTGTCTGTGCACATGCTATTTGCCTACTTTGGAAGAAAACCGAAAATACACCCTGTATATTGTTCTAGTTATTACATTACAATTTATTGCATTACAATTAATTTGGTTTCGATTAGTATCTGTTTTAATAATAATAATAATAATAATTTTAATAAGAAAGAAAATTTTCAGTACAAATAAAATATAAATGTAAATTTCAGTACAAATAATAATGTTAACTGTTAATGTTAATTTTATGTAAATAAATCAATTTATGTAATTAGAAATATAAAAAATGTTTAAATAAAAGGATAGAAATATTATAAATCATCAATCTACAATCTAATAATAGTAACTAATTAATTATTAATAATAAAAATTAAATTCGTTAAAGATTAACAATATCACAACATTACCAAATAATTGACTTTTTTTCGCACATTCTGTTCAGGGAAACAGAATATGCGAAAAAAAAGACTAAGACTATAGAAAATTTATATATAAGTAAATACTTTATAAATCTAAATCAACAAAGGGTGAAATTATAACAACAGTAGATTAGTAATAATAAGGGATCTGTTGCCTAAGCTTGGCTTGTGTCTTACAGTTCTCCAGTTAAATCTATAATGCTCTTGCATGTGTATAAACTAACAAAAACGATGCTGCGCATCTATTACATAGATTCTTATATGAATAACAAAAGTGTAAATTTGATTTATTTTTTGATTTTATTTTATTGCATATTTATTTTGTATTATTAAGTAATTATTATTACATAATATTATTAAATGTACGTAGCACAACAGTGTTTTTTTTCAATAGACTAAATATTCCGAGAAATTATTTAAGAATTTAAAATATTATTTGGGTATAATATTTATACAATAAACCTTGCCAATCAATTTTGTCATTTTCAACTTATGTGCTACCTAGACAAAAATGAATTGTTTCATTAAAGTTACCTTCAACTTCAGCGCGTCTAGGATTTCAATAATAAAAATTGTGAAGAGTAAAATAATACTACGTACGTGACTGTTGTGAAACTGGCGTTCTTCTCATTAGGTGTTTTGCGTTTTATTAGTTAACTGGTTTGTGATTATCATTTTAAAATAATGTCGACTTGTATTATTAAAAATAATAAGAATTATACGCAAATGGTTAATCTTTAGAATTTCTTTTAAAATGCGCCTTTACAAAAATGACAGCTATTTCTCTCAAGTTTAAATTGTAATGGAAATTTAATTATAAACAAATAAAAACTCTTCAGCGTGTACCTCCTAAAAAAACATTAGAATTGATTAAAATAAATTAGTAAATGAATTAACTAAAATAACTGGAAAATATAGTATACATAACTACGATCCATTTTTTTTCTAGAGTCTTCTGATTTTGAAAGCGTATTGCTCAGGAACTAATGAACCAAATTAAATATTTTAAAAACGAGCAAATAGTAAATTTATTTATACATACAACAGTAAAATATTATATTTCTAACTGGTATACTTTTGTTTTTATCGGACGATACGCAATAATAGGTATCCATTTTTAGGAACAATTTCATTGAAAGTAAGTTAACTAATTTTTTTCTCAGAAAGTATATGTCGTATATCTATGAAATTTTTGTAGGGGTTAGAAAGAAACCTTGCGGTTCTTATGTTATTAATTTTCAGACAAAAAAGCGCTTTATTCAAGAATTATGCGAAAAAATAGCGAACTATGCGTTCTTATTTATTAATAGAGATAGCGTCAAAATTTTTTCGCTAAATCAACACTTTTCATATGTAGACATTATTTTTTCAAAAAAATGTTCCTAATTTTAATAATAAAAATGCGGAAACAAAAAACGATTTTTGATGACGAGCGGTTTCGACAAAAAACAGTTTTTTTGTTATTGCACTTTTATTGTTAAAATTCGGAATATTTCTTTAAAAAAAATAATGTCTATATATGAAAAGTGTTAATTAAGCGAAAAAAATTTTACGCTATTTCCATTAATAAACAAGAACGCATAGTTCGCTATTTTTTCATATAAATCTTAAATAAAACACTTTTTCGTCCGAAAATTAATAGGATAACAACCGGAAGGTTTCTTTTTAACCCCTACAAAAATCTCAGATATATGACACATACTTTCCGAGAAAAAAAATATTTAACTTACTCTCATTGCAATTACCCCTAAAAATGGGTACCTTTTATTGCGTATCGTCCGATAAAAACAAAAGTATACCAGTTAGAAATATAATATTTTACTGTTGTATGTAGAAATAAATTTACTATTTGCTCGTTTTTAAAATATTAAATTTGGTTTATTAGTTCTCGAGCAATACGCTTTCAAAGTCAGAGGACTCTAGAAAAAAAAGGATAGTATGTATTTTTACTTTTAAGTAATAAGAAAAATTTGATTATCTACATTATAATCTTGTGGTATTTAAATCAAAATGAAGAACGGCCTTTTTATCGTATTCGCAGTAAACCAAGAACTAAACAGTAAAATTGTAGCTCTGTATTAAAAGTTGCAGCTTGAGTTTATGAAACAAACAAAAGAGGAACATTGTGTGTGAATCCCTTGCAACTTTTAAAAATTGCCGTTGACACTTTTAAGTTGCGCCATTCATTTCTGGCGTAACCTTGGACTTATTTTTGGTTATGTGTGAACACAACGTGCAATTTTTTGTTGCGCCACGGAAAATGGCGTAACAAAAGTGTACAAGTCTAAAAGCACTTTAAGAAAGATTTTAATTTGCATGGGCAACTAAAATCTTCAGTAACATGACATTTGATACGATGTTTGATGACGCGACGTCAAATTGTTCATCATACTATTCTGAGAACCTAAAGTGTTTAAAGATATTTAATTCTTAAATGCTATACCAAATTTCAAGTTTGTATGTCATCTAGAAGTTTTACAACTCCCAAATGGAATACGGGGGTTGATTTAATAATTTTTTTAATATTTTTCATTATAAGAATCTTAAATCCTATAATTACACCAAATTTCAAGTTTCTAAGTCATCTAGAAGTTTTACAACCCCTAAAAGGGTGTGCGAGGGTTGGCATAAAAATATATTTTTTCTCTGTACAAGAA
Source organism: Agrypnus murinus (assembly GCA_929113105.1). Taxonomy (NCBI): domain Eukaryota; kingdom Metazoa; phylum Arthropoda; class Insecta; order Coleoptera; family Elateridae; genus Agrypnus; species Agrypnus murinus. The sequence continues at coordinate 33,377,625 of OV816031.1, forward strand.
TCCCAATTCCTATAATTGTGCCAAATCTCAAGTTTGTATGTCGTTTAGAAGTTTTACAACCCGCGAACGGGGTGCAGGGGTTGACATCATAACATTTTTTATATATTTTTCTTTATAAGAATCTTAAATCCTATAATTACACCAAATTTCAAGTTTCTAAGTCATCTAGAAGTTTTACAACCCCTAAAAGGGGGTGCGAGGGTTGACATAAAAATATTTTTTTATTTTTCTCTGTACAAGAATCCCAAATCCTATAATTGTGCCAAATCTCAAGTTTGTATGTCATCTAGAAGTTTTGCAACCCCCGAACGGGTGCAGGGGTTGACATCATAACATTTTTTAAAATTTTTTTTATAAGAATTTTAAATCCTATAATTACACCAAATTTCAAGTTTCTAAGTCATCTAGTAGTTTTACAACCCCTAAAATGGGGTGCGAGGGTTGTCATAAAAATATTTTTTTACTTTTCTCTGTACAAGAACCCCAAATCCTATAATTGTGCCAAATCTCAAGTTTGTACGTCATCTAGAATTTTTACAACCCCCGAACGGGGTGCAGGGGTTGACATCATAACATTTTTTTATATTTTTCTTTATAGGAATCTTAAATCCTATAATTACACCAAATTTCAAGTTTCTAAGTCATCTAGAAGTTTTACAACCCCTAAAAGGGTGTGCGAGGGTTGACATAAAAATATTTTTTTATTTTTCTCGGTACAAGAATCCTAAATCCTATAATTGTGCCAAATCTCAAGTTTGTATGTCATCTAGAAGTTTTACAACCCCCGAACGGGGCGCAGGGGTTGACATCATAACATTTTTTTATATTTTTCTTTATAAGAATCTTAAATCCTATAATTACACCAAATTTCAAGTTTCTAAGTCATCTAGAAGTTTTACAACCCCTAAAAGGGTGTGCGAGGGTTGACATAAAAATATTTTTTTTATTTTTCTCGGTACAAGAATCCCAAATCCTATAATTGTGCCAAATCTCAAGTCTGTATGTCATCTAGAAGTTTTACAACCCCCGAACGGAGTGCAGGGGTTGATATCATAACATTTTTTTATATTTTTCTTTATAAGAATCTTAAATCCTATAATTACACCAAATTTCAAGTTTCTAAGTCATCTAGAAGTTTTACAACCCCTAAAAGGGTGTGCGAGGGTTGACATAAAAATATTTTTTTATTTTTCTCGGTACAAGAATCCCAAATCCTATAATTGTGCCAAATCTCAAGTCTGTATGTCATCTAGAAGTTTTACAACCCCCGAACGGGGAGCAGGGGTTGACATCATAAGATTTTTTTATATTTTTCTTTATAAGAATCTTAAATCCTATAATTACACCAAATTTCAAGTTTCTAAGTCATCTAGAAGTTTTACAACCCCTAAAAGGGTGTGCGAGGGTTGACATAAAAATATTTTTTTATTTTTCTCGGTACAAGAATCCCAATTCCTATAATTGTGCCAAATCTCAAGTTTGTATGTCATCTAACAAAGTAGAAGTTATAAAGGTTATTTAATTTCAATATTTTAATGCATATGAAGTCCCGTTTGAAATGATGTCACTGTCTGCCTCACAAACATATGAGTTTTAAAAATCTTAAAATATAATGTGGGATAAGATAGTATTTTAAACAGCCAGATTTATTATTAGCTAACAGCATCAGTGATTGATTAAATACTGAATGATAATATAATAATGGTTAACGTTTGTTTCACTTAAATCAATAATATTAAATATATTATAATAATAATAATTATAATATTAAATAGCTTTAACAAATATAATATGTAAGAATTTTTGTCACCTTAAATGACATAATCTTTACTCAGAAATACAATGCATAAAGTGAAGTCCCGTTGAAATGACGTCACTGTCTAGACACAAAGCAATCAGTGTTACCAACACAATTCTTGTTAAATATGCGGACGCAGGGTAAACCTATGCCATAAATTTGTATACAAATGTATACAAATCCCGCGCTATTAGCGCTGCGTGTGGCAAACGCTCGAACTACGATTTTATACACGATTCAGGAATGGGTGTCAAACTGCGCACAGCTAATTTTTACATTTTCGTCATCTAGACACTTTAAGCTTCATATGGTGCAAATTTGAGGCACTAGTCACCCAGCGTCCGTATATCCGGACGCCGAGTGACTTCGGACGCTGCTTGAACCTAAGATTTTACATGGGGGGACGCATAGTGGTGCCCTATAGATATATATATATATATATATATATATATATATATATATATATATATATATATATATATATATATATATATATATATATATATATATATATATATATATATATATATATATATATATATATATATATATATAATAAAATCGTTTAATGACCTTTAATATGTAATAAACTTTTTAATAAGAGTATAGGTCAAATTTTATTCTTTTTATTCTATTTTTATTTTCAACGGCCAATATTTCGTAGATGATTATCTACATCATCAGGGCTCTACAAATGACAAGTTAAGCAAATTATAAATTAAAAAGAAAAACTTACTTACTAGAAATATAAAGAATAACAAGACTCCACAAAAAGCATAAACCTCAAAAACTACAAAAACATTAACGATAGGTAACAATAAAATGTAATATACAAAATTTTGATTTTAATTATACATCAAAAAAATTATTTTTTAAATTTGAGAGGGAAATTTTGTTTTAATATTAGTTGTCAAAAAATATCCAAAGTTTCTAGATTTGTATTTTAGTTTTTAATTAATAAGTTATATTATTATTAGCTGTTGTTAATATTTTTATAATTGTGATTAATTAGACAATTGTATAAAATGCTTAGATTACCAATATCTGTTTTAAAATTCATTGAATTTGTTTCACGGAATATGTGGCACATTTCTAAAAATAATCTTTTTGTTAAGTTATTTTCTATGTCTAAAATTTTTACATTTTTATAGTCAATTTTGTGATCTAAATTATTAACATGTACGCTAAGTGCTGTCGATTTTGGTTTTAGTCGGTTGTCACTTATATGTTGGTTAAGTCTTTGTTTGAGTCTTTGAGTAGTTTGTCCAATATACGTTTTGTCACAATGTAAGCAGTCAAGTTTGTAAATGACGTTAGATAAGTTTGTAACCAAAATTTTATCTTTGAGTCTAGTAAATAATTTGTTAATGGTGAAAGGTATGTTATTTGAAATTTTTATATTACTGTTTTTAAAAATGTTTATTAATTTAGGTGTAAGATGTTCAATATGAGGTAATGAACATATTTTTATATTGTTAGTAGGTTGAGCAAGTTGATTGTCATTGTTAGTAGGTTGAGCAAGGTGATTGTCATTGTTAATAGTGTGTTGATCTTCATATAGTAACTTTTTAATTAAGTATGTTTATATTATTTAATATTTAATATTTATTATTTAAGTATGAACATACTTAATTAAAAAGTTACTATATGAAGATCAACACACTATTAACAATGACAATCACCTTGCTCAACCTACTAACAATGACAATCAACTTGCTCAACCTACTAACAATATAAAAATATGTTCATTACCTCATATTGAACATCTTACACCTAAATTAATAAACATTTTTAAAAACAGTAATATAAAAATTTCAAATAACATACCTTTCACCATTAACAAATTATTTACTAGACTCAAAGATAAAATTTTGGTTACAAACTTATCTAACGTCATTTACAAACTTGACTGCTTACATTGTGACAAAACGTATATTGGACAAACTACTCAAAGACTCAAACAAAGACTTAACCAACATATAAGTGACAACCGACTAAAACCAAAATCGACAGCACTTAGCGTACATGTTAATAATTTAGATCACAAAATTGACTATAAAAATGTAAAAATTTTAGACATAGAAAATAACTTAACAAAAAGATTATTTTTAGAAATGTGCCACATATTCCGTGAAACAAATTCAATGAATTTTAAAACAGATATTGGTAATCTAAGCATTTTATACAATTGTCTAATTAATCACAATTATAAAAATATTAACAACAGCTAATAATAATATAACTTATTAATTAAAAACTAAAATACAAATCTAGAAACTTTGGATATTTTTTGACAACTAATATTAAAACAAAATTTCCCTCTCAAATTTAAAAAATAATTTTTTTGATGTATAATTAAAATCAAAATTTTGTATATTACATTTTATTGTTACCTATCGTTAATGTTTTTGTAGTTTTTGAGGTTTATGCTTTTTGTGGAGTCTTGTTATTCTTTATATTTCTAGTAAGTAAGTTTTTCTTTTTAATTTATAATTTGCTTAACTTGTCATTTGTAGAGCCCTGATGATGTAGATAATCATCTACGAAATATTGGCCGTTGAAAATAAAAATAGAATAAAAAGAATAAAATTTGACCTATACCCTTATTAAAAAGTTTATTATATATATATATATATAAATAACGTTTTGTATAGATCTCTCGCGATCATTTATTGTCATATACTGTCTTTGAAATTACATATATACAGACTTATATAACACACACACACACACACACACACACACAGGTCTCGTCGTCGTCATCATAACAATAATTAGTTATAAAGAGGAATTTTACACTATTGATAGATATTGATAGATATTGATAGATATTGTATTATTTATATTTGTTTCACATGGATATTAGTTATTATAGTGTTACAACATCTGATTTAATGGGTTACATCATCATGTATGTTAATATTTAAACAGGTAGATAGTTTTTTGAATTATATCAACCCCAATTACTATAATAGTGACTTTAATAGAAATAGAATACATCTCCTTGTAGACCAGATAATAAATACAATATAAAAAAGCCTACATTAGTTTATAAGTATCATCCTTGATAATGATAGATTAGCTAACGAATCAATTGACAGCTAGATGAAAAATGAATTTAAATTTTAGAAAATAATACCTAATTTAAATTACTAATCACGTATGCATCCCAAGAACTAGTCATAAAATATATTTATAATGTTTCAATTGCATCGTCAATTTCATTTTATAATAACATTAGAATTTCATGTGCATAAGATAGAGGGTTCAAATTTATAAAAAAGACAGTTTTATCTTAAGTAGTAAAAGAAGGGGTACGCTAAATTATTGTTTTAACAGAATGCGGAAAATTTAATATAAACATTGTGTCCCTTTGAATCAGTCCGAATCAGTCTAATGGAATGTTTTAAAATATTATATCAATGTTAATAGCAAGGGTATAATCTTCTTTAGTTAAAATCTCTCATTCAGTTTTGGCCTTTAGAAAAGGGTGTTTTTTACCTGGAATAGATAATCATCTGTTTTAGGTAGAATAACGAGGTACAATAAAGCCGTAAGATACATATAAGGCGTTTTATTTCTTTCAATTATATTTCTCTTCATATAGAATGCAACTATTGGTAAAGTCTATTAAATTAGAGACGGTGTCGGGTACGTCATCAAAGCATATGTTATTGTTACAAGAGCGAGCGCTATGACTCTCTACGTAAGCGTAGTATACTTGTAACCTTGTAAGTTCCAATGCCCGTCACATTCTACGTCATGACCTCAATGGATGTCATTAATTTAGTATGTTTACATTCTTTAAATGAGCATTTATGCATATGCGACCAATTTATTATAATATCTATTGTAGATTGACATGTAAACGAGAAACAGCAGTATTGCCAGCAGTCGAAAGAAAAATATGAAAGTCATACGCAGTTAATTCGCAGTCAGTTTGCATTTCGACTATATAAATTCAAAATATAATATATGAGAATAAATAAGATAATGTTTATACTGTATTACAGTAAAATCTACATGTAAAAACTAGATGTAAAAAATAATAATAACTTTTTTAAAATATATATACCTGACTTAGATGAAACAAAATTCAATTCATTCTCTGTTTTATAAATTCGTTAGGGCTGTGGAACAGGTAAAAAACGCGCTGATTTCGATCTCCCTTACTGATGCATATTTCTAGCGATGACGTCAGCGGGCAGCTTTGAAAATTGCAGAATTTTGACGTCATTTGATGGTGATTTTAATATAAATTAAATGTAATATTTCTCTCAGGTAGAAAAAGTTTTAAGATAATATTTTTACAGAAAAGAACCATTCAAACTTAAACAAAAAAAGGGGAAAGCCATTATACCTGGTTTGTGTTCGGGGCAGGTAGAGAGATCCCTCATCTGATAAAACCGCATATTTCTAGCGATGACGGCAACGGGGCAGGTAGAATCTTGTTTTCACCCTCGAAATGTCTAAAGGAATGCATATAGCCTAATGCATTATATTTTAAGCGGCCAATGAAATGTTTCCCTTTTGTCGTAGAGAGAGCTAAATATTTGAAATAAGATTTTTCACGTCAGTCCCTTTCGATACACTGTATGCGTGTGGTATATAACAGTGGTTTGAAAGATTAATAATAACTGGTTTTAAATTTAAAAAGTGTCTGTTTATACTGCATATTCCTTCTTGGTGAGAGGTGGTTAAAAGTGTAAATATTTATTGTTTTTTCCGTTTTTAATTTAAAGTGATACAAGGCGCCAAGGGTAAGTCTATACATTTTCTGCATTAGAACTAGTTTTTTCTGTTTTGAATAGGTTTTCTCAGGTAGACAGAGTTTTAAGATGATATTGATTAAGTAAAATCCTTTAAAGAAGTTTGAAAAGATTATATTGACGACGGCAAAGCATTGGAACAATTACGTTAAAAGGGATAATTTTTTACAGAAAGAACCATTAAAATTACCTGTTTTGGGGTTCGAAGCAGGTATAAAACCGCAAAAGTTCTAGTGATTTACAGGTCAGATCATGCTTTTTTAAAAGAATGCAGGCATAGCCTCAGGTGTTTGTTTCCCTTTTTGTCGTCGAGGCCCAGATATTTGAGTTCAGTTTATCGCGGTACGTTATATCATATAGTTGTGTTAATAATGACCGGTTTTAAAATTTAAAAGATGATTAGTGTATATTCCTTCTTGGTGAGGTGAGGTGGTTAGGTGTTTTAATTTAAAAGTCATAGAATGCCTAAATGGCAAGTCTATATATATTTTCTGCATTAGAACTAGTTTTTCTTTTTCTCTATTTTAAATAGTTAATTCATCCGTTGATAATAATACATATTGGTGTTAGAAACCAGTCCGATCCCTGAACGTGATTCAAGAACCTGTGTATTTATTAACGTAATTTTCTTAACATGGAGATCCAAAAGCCCTTCACGAAGGGTAGCTACTGACATAGAAATGATGGTTAGACGAACCTGCAAACCTCGTAGTTGTATCAAGGATTGTCGGTTTCTTTAAATTTCATGATCTCTTTGGGTAGAAAGTTTCATTAGAATACAACGGTCTTGATCACGTGGTTAGTCATCCGTGAAACATAAAATTCAGGGTGGGAAATCCATGATGGTAACTTCAAGAATGACCAAATTCAAAATTTTAAACGTTTTATCGAGCTGCCGTCGTCGTCGTTGTAAGGACCTTTGTTGAGTTAATTGAAACCGCGTGACGGGCTTCGATCCCTGTCGATAGCCAAAGTTACTAGAATAGAGAGGGATATATACGAAAAAGTTACCGAGAGAGAGAGAGAGAGAGATAGCTAAATAAATAATATATTTAAACATTGATGTCTCATTTACTAGCATGATTAAGGGAGAAGGGCGACTATATAAAAGGTAGATCGTTATCTGCGAGAGAGAGAGAGAGCGAGAGAGATAGAGAGTACACGAAAAGTAGAAACATAATTTAATTCCTATCTGGCATTATTATTTCTTCTAGAAAAGGTAGAAAGAGTACAGTGTGTGCGTGAGAGAGAGAAAGGTAGCAGCAGAACTTGTAAGTATAAGTAGCGAGAAAGAGAGAGAGAGAGAGATAACAAAGGTACGCAAGACATTAAACGCTAGGGGTAGGGGTTTCAAGATGAGCGCCGAGTAGTAGTCGGGATAAAAGATGACCGAATCAACCAGAACGTGTTTCATAAATTATACAGTATCATAAAATAGGAATTTAATTAATTTGCGTAAATGAACTTTTATATATTCGTAGGGTACATAGTTGTGTTATGATCTAATGTAGCAGTATTAGAGAATGTATCCAATCAGAGAACAGCAGGCGTGTCATCCAAGATGGCGTCGACCAATCAGAAGCAAGGGGAGGAGTTACAGGAGTAGGGATAGCCTTTCAGAGAGCAGTAGGCGTGGCCAGAAAAAAGGAGAGGGGCGCGACTCAAGCGACGGTATGTCTACTAAGCTGCAACTAGCCTAGAAGATTAAAAAAAATTGAATAAGGCCGCCAAAGCAGTCACAAAGGAAGTCGTCCAAAACTTAACACGTAACCTAAAAAATAAAGTCAGATAACTGGCAAAATAATAATAATTTTTTATATTTCTGTAAATTATTAAATTTTCTAGATATTAAAGTGTTGTTTTATTATAAAATTATTAAAAGTATTGCATAATGATAAAAGGTATATTAGTCTGAAGGCGTCAACTTTCTTTTCGATACAGTCCTTATAATAATAGCCATATCTGATGTCCACCAAATAATGTCTTGAAAACTAGGAGACTTAGTAAGCTGAAATTTTACAGACAGGTAGGCCTTACCCCAAAGAGGTGCATGAGTATATTTTTAATCCTAAAAACCCTATGAGATCGCAGTGGGAGGCATTTCTTCAAAAATCATTATGGCTATATTTCTCTTGAATGACAAGCTACAATCTTCAAATTTTCACAAATTATACTTGAAGCAATTCTAAAGGTAAAGAAATACCAGCGTTTCATCCAGGGGGAGTAAGACAACATTCGAGGGGAAAAGAGTTTTTCCGAGAAAATAATTACTAAACAAAACCTTGATTGTGAGTAATCTGTAAGAGATACATATATGCTACCACGGACTTTTTTGTAATCTTCGTGAGACCTGCAGTTTGTTCGCTTACAGTTTGCCTTTATCTGTTACCGTTTTCGCATCGTAAGGCATTTTGTGTTTTGCAAATTTTATTATTTCTTTTACATTTTGCTCATTATACGACTATCGAAATACTTTTTAACCATTCTTTATATAATTAAACATTTTCCAAGAAACAAGCTATCCCGAATGGTGAAGACGGTGTTAATTATCACCAAGGTCCGTTGATGCATGCATAATTATATCCAAAGTAAAGGTTATCTCACCCATTTCCACTATTGGCTTTTGAAATGGGCTCAAAAATGGCGCCTTTTTGGCGGCAATTTTAATTTGTCATGAATTTGTCAAATCAAATATTTACATAACATACAGAAAAGGTTACGAATATTTTAATTAAAACAAATCAATAATACTATGTATTAACTTATTAACAAATAATATTTTTAGGCATTCGAATTATCTTCTGTTATTGAGTAATATTAACTACTACTACTGAATAAAACCACGAAAACATTAACACATTAAAAATGATGGTCTAAAATGATTTATTAGTATTATAAAAGATTTATTAGTTATATGAATAAAAGTTATATGAACAAAATAACAATAACAACTAAAGCGAATATTTTAACTGTGATACAACTAATTTATTAATGGTATCCCGTCAAACAGTATTTTAGTTTCTCTTTTTTGTTATCCAAATATGCCAGAAAGCCATATAAAAGCCGTGGACGAAAATCTAACTTCTGTAAATGTCTGTAGTCTCTAACTGTGTAAAAATTCTGTAAATTTTTTAAGCTTTTGTAACCTTTCCAACCAGCTAAAAATTAAGAATATATTAAGTAAGTAATTGAAAATTATCCTGCAAATCGTATTTATACTGCCATTTTCAAAATTTTCAGCGGCCACATCAGTATTTTTTTAAACCTGAAGTGAATAGTGTCTCTGTTTCTTTTGAGGTGATGCAAATTTCTTTTGCGCAGTTTATAATAAATTGATGGTTTTTCGTTTGACGCCCGCTATTAATTTATTTCCATGTTCCTTTCCAATTTCATGTTCATTCCGAGTTATTACTTTCTTCTTTCTCGTCAGATGTTGCCGTTAAATGTTGTCGAAATGTAAAACGGCAATAAAAGAGTGTACGTAATCTAAAGACTACATTTTCTCTATACTTAAATAATTCATAGTTTTACATGTAATTTTATTAAGACTCAAACTTGCTTACTTCGCATAATCTTGAGTATTCAGTAATTTCCAATTCTGATGGCTACGCATATCTAACCAAATTTATTTTATTTTCGTATCTTTTAGAAAAAGAAACAAACCTTCGCCATTTCGGGATTTGCTAGAACAGTTTGGTGCACTACAACCAGTCATTTTTTGGGAAAAAGACTTTGGCGGTTCACTTATGTCAGAAACTGACATCGAACTTGGGCTCAAATATGGCCGTCTAAATCTTTGAGGAGATGACCTATGTATGTGTACTAGGTATACATACACATGAATGGACCTTGATTATCACTATCCAGTGATTCTCAAAATTCAACAGCTTTTGCTGACATAAGTTAATTATAATTATTTGAGAGTGCGTGTACCTACGAATCATGAGGGGTATATGGTACGCACGCAGCAGTAGCGCACCTAGAACATTTCTTCGGGGGGGGGGGGTTTATTTGATTAAATTTGCGTAATATATACTATCTTATTTATTTATGTATGTATACTATTAAGAGAATAAGGAAAATCTCTATGATAAATATAAAAATTTCGGGGGGCTTTTGAACCCCAAACCCGTCCCCCATGGGTGCGCCACTGGCACACAGATTGCTGGCGGCGGTGTTACCAGCAGTTCAACTTCTGTAAATCGATCTCTTTTCTTACTGTATTGATACCTGAAGCGATCAGAGACGTGTTTGTTGATTTTTCAACGGGGTTATGCTAGTTGTAAATAATTTCAATCTTTATTTAGTAAAATTTTCTGATAGAGCTTGGTTCCTTTCAAAATTTGGTTATCGCTGGTCTGCATTGTGGCTAGGGTTGCAACTTTTTTGGAAAAGTTGGAATTGTTGAAAAGTTCAGCCATCTTTTTAGGAAAAGCTCAGAAAACTCCAAAAAGTTAATTTTTTAGTAATAATAAGATTAAATTTAAATATAATAATTATTTTGGCATTTTTATTATTTACAAAAATAATTATAAAAAACAGATTTAAACACATTAATTACTAACACATACATTAATTAATTACTATCATAAGAATAAAATCCTGAATGCTGATGGTATTACTATTACTGCTAGTAGTTTTATCTTCATCTGTCAAACTATTCTCTTACTCTTTTCTCAATGTTTGTTTGCTTCGTTAGCAGGAATTTGGTATGATTTTGAGCTTGTGAACCTTTTTCTCGAACAGCGACAAGCATACCAATACTACTACCAAATTCAGAGGATGGTTTGTAAGCAGCTTCAAATTATGTCTGATGTATACTATATTTCCTCCATGCTTGGTTGTTAAACAATTTGACTTTTTGTATGAATTCGACTATATGTATATTAGGGAGACCATTAAAAACAAATTTTTTTCGCGCACCCCCTAAAACGTTAGAAAATGATGCAAAAATAAATGGAAAAATACTTTTGTTGAATTTAAACCGTGCCTAAAACTGTTAGAAGTTTTAAAAAATAGGTATTTTTATTTAATTTTATTGGTTGGTGTCTTGAAAAAACCTTTATAATTTCCTTGAATCTATCTCTTTTTCATGCAATTGACAGTTATATTGACAGCTGTTAACTGTCCAAATTTTCCAAATTTTAATGACATCAAATTTGAACTCAGCAACTCGAAAAACTCTTATAATGCTGTGAATGTTCTCAAAAATGCTCATTGTAGTTTGAAGACAACTGTCAAAATTTTTTTGGTATTCAGATTCGTATTCAGCGACCCCAAAAACATAAAGATACGCATTTTGAAGCAAAAGTATTGCAAAACAATAAAATTGTGAAAAACAAAAAATACCTATTTTTTAAAACTTCTAACAGTTTTAGGCACCTATAGGCACGGTTTAAATTCAAAACAAATATTTTCCACTTATTTTTGCATCATTTTCTAACGCTTTAGGGGGTGCACGAAAAAAAAAGTTTTTTAACGGTCACCCTAATGTATATACTAAAACTTCTCTCAGTAGCTGCTAATGTAGCCATCAACAAAATGGTTCGTCACTAATATGAGTGAGCATGTGTTTTTTAAGATGACTTGTTCGAGAAAATTTATAATTGCATAAATTACACTCACATGGTTTCTCACCACTATGAGTAAGCATGTGTCTTTGAAGAGCACTTTTTCGAGAACATTTATAATCGCATAAATTACAATGAAATGGTTTCTTACCACTATGAGTGAGCATATGACTTTGAAGATTACTTTTTCGAGAACATTTATATCTGCATAAATTGCACTCAAATGGTTTCTCGCCACTATGAGTAAGCATGTGTCTTTTGAGATTACCCTTTTCAGAACAATTATAATCGCATAAACTACACTCAAATGATTTGTCCTTGCCATGAGTGATGATGTGTGTTTGAAGATGATTTTTTCGAGAACATTTATAATTGCATAAATTACAAAAAAAATGGTTTCTTACCACTATGAGTGAGCATGTGAGTTTGAAGATTACCTTTTTGAGAACATTTATAATCAAATACATCACACTTCAATGGTTTCTCGCCAGTATTCAATGGTTTCTCGCCAGTATGATTGAACATGTGTTGTTTAAGACTACTTTTTTTAGAACATTTATAATCGCATAAATTACACTCAAATGGTTTCTTACCACTATGAGTGAGCATGTGAGTTTGAAGATTACCTTTGTAAGAACATTTATAATCGCATAAATTACACTCAAATGGTTTGTCACCACTATGACTGAACATGTGTTGTTTAAGACTACTTTTTATAGAAAATTTATAATTGCATAAATTACACTCAAATGGTTTTTCACCATTATGGTTGAACATGTGTTGTTTAAGACTATTTCTTCTAGAACATTTATAATCACATAAATTACACTCAAATGGTTTCTTTCCACTATGAGTGAGCATGTGACTTTGAAGATGACCTTTTTGAGAACTTTTATAATCGCATAAATTACACTCAAATGGTTTCTTACCACTATGAGTGAGCATGTGAGTTTGAAGATTACCTTTGTGAGAACATTTATAATCGCATAAATTACACTCAAATGGTTTCTTACCACTATGAGTGAGCATGTGAGTTTGAAGATTACCTTTGTGAGAACATTTATAATCGCATAAATTACACTTAAATGGTTTGTCACCACTATGACTGAACATGTGTTGTTTAAGACTACTTTTTATAGAACATTTATAATTGCATAAATTACACTCAAATGGTTTCTCACCATTATGGTTGAACATGTGTTGTTTAAGACTATTTCTTCTAGAACATTTATAATCACATAAATTACACTCAAATGGTTTCTTTCCACTATGAGTGAGCATGTGACTTTGAAGAAGACCTTTTTGAGAACTTTTATAATCGCATAAATTACACTCAAATGGTTTGTCACCACTATGACTCAACATGTGTTGTTTAAGACTACTTCTTCTAGAACATTTATAATCACATAAATTACACTCAAATGGTTTGTCACCACTATGACTGAACATGTTGTTCAAGATTACTTTTTATAGAACATTTATAATCACATAAATTACACTCAAATGGTTTGTCACCACTATGACTGAACATGTGTTGATTAAGATTACTTTTTATAGAACATTTATAATCACATAAATTACACTCAAATGGTTTCTTGCCACTATGAGTAAACATGTGTCTTTTCAGATTGCCCTTTTCAGAACATCTATAATCCCATAAATTACACCCAATTGGTTTCTCACCACTATGAGAATGCATGTGGCTTTGAAGACTTTTTCAGAACATTTACGATTGCATAGAATACACTCAAATGGTTTCTTACCACTATGAGTGAACATGTGACTTTCAAGATGACTTTTTCAGACCATTCACATATAATACACTCGAATGGTTTGTTACTTCTATAAGTAACCAGGTGTCTTTTGATATTACTCTTTTTAAAACGTTTATAAGCACATAAATTACATGCAAATTGCTTTCTACATTTGCCAATGTGCATGTGATTATGATAATTAGTTTTTTTTTTAACTTGAACTGACGTGTTACAGTAAAATATTTTCCTATCAGTGGGGAATACTGGTGTCATTGATGTTTTCCCTTAAACTCAGTGTAAGTTTTAATTTCGTTTTAGATATTGCAATCTCCTAGGACTTAGGACTGTTTTGATATCCGCTACGTAATGTACCTCAATTGTCTCATCGTCCATTTGAGATGTTTATAGAATTATAACAACCTGTAACAAGCAAAAATAACACTATATTTGATGGTGTCTCCTAACCACACATTGTATTTGACTAATTGCCAATATGTATTTCGGTAACAATGTTACCTTTCTCTCTGCATAAAACCAGTATTTTTATGCTGAGAAAAAGCACTTTACGCCACGAAAATGCGGTTTTATGCAAAGAAAAAGGCAGTATCGTTACCGAAATATGTATTGGCAATTAATCAAATACAATGTGCGGTTAGGAGACACCGTTAAATATAGTGTTGTGATAAACCGCAGTCCTTACAATCCACTATTAGCAAAAAAAAAGTTTCTATGAAAAGTTAAAGCTTTAATGCAATTGCAACTTCACAATTGTAGAAATTTCATAAAATATACAATCATTGAAATTTATCACACTAAATGATTAATGGAAAATCTACTAAAAACTTTTTGTTAAACTTTATTATCTTGAAAATTACCTAAATCATGAATTATACATCCAGTACACATAAACAGCAATACCTTAAACAAAACATGAGTTGGTAAATAGACAAAAGCTAAAAAATAATCCCCCCAAAGCCAAGATTCTCATTGTTAAAACCAATTGTCTTTATTAATGTGAGTAGTAATAAGCACAGGGACTTCAAACAGATTAAAGATAAAACGTTATTACCAGTACCTGAGGCTTTTTCTAGCGATGAACAATATTTATGCATGTGCAAGATGTAAAACATTTTATTTTGTTACAAAATAATGGACACTATTACAAGTACATACAATTTTTACACAAACAATAATAATAGTTATTTATACCAACCATCGCATTCTATTGCTTAGTATGCAATGGATAAGAGATCAAAATTATGAAGAATGTTCGATATAATTATCTTATTGTTATTATAACACAAATTAATAATAATAACAATTTTATGACGAGATTACAAACAAATTACCGTTGCAAATTACTCCCAATAATGTCAAACATCAATATCAAAATGATGTTAGTCAGATGTAGTGCGCAAGTCACTGGTTTAAATATACAGGATGAAACTCAAATATGGGGTGAATCTACAAACCTAATACCCTTTAAATGGTAAGTAAAGGGAAGGTAGTAGAGCAAATTTATATGTGCAAGTATAGGTCAAAGACGTATAGTTTTCCATAAACTGAGTTTTGAAGTTTTATTGAATTTTGGATCCGGTCCTGGCATTCGTATCTGACCTATAGTAAAAACCAAATAAGAATAAAGTAGATGGCGCTTCGATTCAAGTTACATTTACACACCTAAAATTAGAAGCAGAATTAGAACAGCGGGAAATTTGAAATATAATTTTGTTTAGTTTTCAAAATATTTACTGAAAAATATATAAAATTTATTTCTGTGATTTTGTACAAGATCCCAGTGTATCTTATGAACAATTATAAATAGAATTAATAAATAATGCACACTATTATGATACTATAATGTCACTATGATTCGAAAAACCTTAAAAGTTATTTTATATTGACGAATATCAACATCTTTGTCTGATTCGTTGGGTTGGAACTTTCCTTCCAATCCTAAATTTATAATATTTTTCCACAATATCCTCTACTACTTTGTCTAAATCCCACCTTCGTTTTTCTTCATTAATTATGTGGTATACCTATTCAATCTTTCCATCATTCTGCAGTAACAGTAGAAATCCCTTGATTAGAAGGATTTGTTCACGCCAGTAAGTGAATATATTGTATGTATTATTAGCTGCCATGTAATACTCAATGATGTTTCACTTTTGCCCATATCAACGATTGGATTTAAATTACAAACATAAGGGGGCAATTCTAATATGGTTCTTCCGCCACTTTTCACCATTTCATCAATTTTGACCATTAGGAATTACTTTTCCTCTTGGATTTTTGAAGGATTGTCGTTCAGCTATAATTAAAATTGGGTACATACTAAAATATTAACTATTACGTTTATTTAAACTGTAATTAGGATTGTTACATAAATCATCATACCTACACAGTAATAAGAATAGCGTCGGTAAGTTCTAAAAGAACTATTGTTTTAATAAAATGACTAAAAATTATAAAGAACTTGAGAAAAACTCGAACTAAACCATAACCTCGAAAATTGTCAGTATTAGGGGTCTATTCTATAACTAACCGTTCACGAATGGCGCCGTTCGTGAACGGCGATCATTAGCGACTTCCTCAGCGGCAGCATCAACGAGAATCGATAGATAGGTTATTCTGTAACACCAACCGTTGAGCTATGCGCACTCTCAACGACTGTCTAACGTTTTCTAAAAAGGTTAATACATCTTTGCCGTTAAGATAGATACAGTTTCACCTTTTTAAGTATATATTGCGCATGTCATATTTATTATTTCTGGAGAACGCGCCAATTTCGTAAAAATGTCGCAGTTTTGAATTGATTTCAAAAGAGTTGAGAAAGCAACAATACGTCGTTCTTGGAGGAATTGCGAGTAAACGTACATTTTAGATGTAAGAGAACACCTAAAAGAAACCCCCCGCTGAAGAGAACATAGTACTATTTGTATAGTTATTATTAATAATATTAAAAGTATGAGTTAGTCCTTTGTTTGAATTGGTTTTTTGAAATAAATTAAGATTACAGCTAATATTTATTTATTAATTATTTATTTAATGTGTTGTTTCACTTTTGGGTATGCAATTATAGTTAGTTTAGTTTAAACGTATACTATTTCAATCTGTTTTGAATCTTGGATAGGAGTTTATTAGCATTGATATAATAATCTTAATACATTAATTGACAACTTAAAGTGGTTGTATGTTAAAGTTGATCTAACCCTGACGCAGATTGAAATAAATATAGGTTTTAACTAAACTTACCAACTTTAATTGCATACCTATAAGTAAAAAAATACAAATTAATTACATATAAGTTTATTACGATATCTTCGGCAAGTTAAATAGGTAGTGTAAATACTTTTTAATAATTCTCAATTATTTCAAGAATTTAAAAATATGAGTACTTATAATTATTTTATTTTTTTAGAACCCTATTCAAATGTAGTAAGAAAATTTTACAAATAAATTCCTGAAGATGTTTAAAATAACAATAGTAAAATTATCAACCTGCAATAGTAAATCTTTCTTCTCCCATTTCATTGAGAAATATTCTATCACTATTATTATACCTTCTTAAGAGATTATTTTTAATAATAAGAATCCTTTTGTAATTTGTATTATAGGTGGTTTTTCACCTGATTAATAATACCACCTCTGGTGAGGTAGGTACTACCTGAAATAACAATTTATTCAAAGTATATAATTGCTACTATCTCCTAATAAGCGGCTATTAATAATTCTTGATTCATCTCAACCAAATTTTTGAGGTTAGATTAATTAGCGTCATATATTTATTCTTTCAAATTCATTTACAATTGGATTAAATAAATTACTTTCAATTTTAACGTAGTCTGATATAATTAATACAACAATTTCATATATAAAATTTCTTTTATAATTATAAAAATAAACACGAACGTTAGCTAACGTCGACTAATCTGCTGCCGTTCGTGAAAGGTTGGATCTCGAAAGATTACACTAACGAGTGCATAACGGTGGTTTTTTGCTTACAGAATAGCTTTAGAGCGAAAAACCTTTCAAACAACGATAACAGCTCGTGAACGGTTCGCTCAATGCTTACAGAATAGACTCCTTAATATCTTAGATATAGATGCAGCGTTTCCAGATTTTAGGTGTGAATTTCCGATTTCCCTTTTCATTTAAAACTTTGTACATTAATTAATGAGCATTTTGTCACGTTAATTATGAATGTACATTAATTATGTTTTTTTTTACACACACAATAAGTTATATTTTCGTAGTTGAGCGAACGTAAGCCGTAACGTTTATTGTAGAACTGAAACGGCGCTTTACACATAATTTATGCACAAATTTACTTTTTTAAGTTGTGTGAACGTGCCTCGTATTTTAGCCAATCAACGCGGAGATCAATCTTGCCCTATACCTTCCTTCGCTTTATTCTTAGCTGAATTCTACTATAATTACGGAATTTAGGCGATATTGAGAACCGAAATATATAGTGTGGAAATAAAGTAGCGGTTAAATTCGATAACTTTGTTAAAATTAATTTCTTGGAAGAAATCTCGAAAGGGTATAGCGATTTTAATTACTTGACGCTATACTGTACCATTTTCAACTTGTTACGTCATTTTTTTTCAAGTTATGAAGTTATCGATATTTTTTTATTTCACCTATATTTTCTATTGTCGATTTCGTAGTACTGTTTATTCTCTTTTCAACTTTATACCATTTTCAATATGTTACATTTGAGAAAAATTGAGAAAAACTGCTCTAAAGTTCGAATATTAAAAATTCTTTAAATTTGTAAAATGAATCTGGTCACCGTATAAAAATGTTACGTTTAAAAAAGTTGAGAAAAACAGTCTAAAATCTTAATAAGACTACAAAGAAACTAAATTGATTAACAAGAAAAAATACTCTAATAGCAATAACATAAATTACAAAAATAGAAATAACAGTTTTGATTACACTAGATGTTCAAAGGGACGACCTTGTACCATCTGACAATACCCAAAGCGATTATGAAATTAATTTCTCACATTCTAATCTCATGTCGAATTCTTTGTTTGAGATCTTCTAAATTATTGAGTCGATTTTTATACACTTTACTTTTTAAGTACCCCTATAGAAAGAAGTCTAATGGCGTTAAATCAGGGGATCTAGCGGGCCATTCCATCGGACCTCTTCTTCCTATCCTATCCACCTTGCTGGGAGAACTTGGTGCAAATAGCGTTGTAGATTAATTGCGTAATGTGGCAAAGCGCCATCTTGTTACAACCAAACGCTATTGTTTGGTAGTTCGGGATTGTTTGCATTGGAAAATAATGCAGCTAATGCAGGCATCAGTTCCCACTGTAAAAATTGCAGGTATCTTTCTCCAGTTTAAATTATTTGCGAAAAAAAAATGGACCTGTGATTTGGTCACCAAAAATTCCTGCCCGTGCATTAAGCTTCTGAGGATGTTGTGTATGAGTTTCTTGCATCCAATAAGGATTTTCTCTAGACCAATATCTACAATTCTGTTTATTAACCTTACCGTTTAAATATAATGTTGCTTCATTCGAAAATAAAATACGCTGGAAAGCATTGGATCGCGAACACAAATTTCCATCATCTCGTTACAGAATTCTTGTCTACGATCAAAGTCATTTTCTGTCAATTCATGAACCAATTGGCTGATCCCATGAACCCATATAAGCTGCAATTGCAGCTTATATGGGTGAAATTTTTTAACTTTCAAAAATTCTAAAACTGAAGTGTTGCTTACGTCGTGGTCCAAAGCAATGCTTCTACTAGTTCCATGCGGATTGTTTTTAATTTCTAGTAGCACATCAAGTTGTACATCTTCATTTAATGTCACAGGACGTCCACTTTTTGGAAGATTCATAACAACGCCATGTTCTCGAAATTTCTTTTCAATCCTAGTAACCGTTGATTGACTTATGGGTTGATGCGGGTACGTTTCTCTAAAAAGTTGACACACTTCTTGATGTGTTTGAATTCTATTGCCATAACCAATCATCATTAACACTTCACTTCGCTGTTTCTCGCTCAATTTTCGCTGTTTCAACAAACGCTGTTTTCTGCGCCATTTTTATTAATAAAATAGTTTACTAAAGGTAAATTCTACTTTAGAACAATAAAATAACATTTATTTTATTGTTTACTTCTGACAGCCGTAACTAAGGTTTTTGTTTTATTGGTGACTAGATTCATATTTAGCAAATTTAAAGAATTTTTAATATTGGAACTTTAGGGTAGTCGTCCTTAATTTTTTAAATGTAACATATTAAAAGTTGTATACAGCTGAAAAGAGAATAAAAAGTTTTACCGAAATCGACAATAAAAAATATAGGTTGTCATTTAAAAAATATCGATGACGTCATTACATTAAAAACAAATGACGTAACAAGTTGAAACTGGTACAGTATATCGTCAAGTAATTAAAATAGCTATACTCCTTCGAGATTTTTCCAAAAAATTAAGTTTAACGAAGTTATCGAATTTATCCGCTACTTTATTTCCACACCGTATGATTTGTCTGCAACTAATAAGAGATCGGAGCTTGTTGTTATTGTTATTTTATGGTTGAATGACACTGCAAGTAAATTTACGTGTTTGTACTTTTTTAGAGTTGACTTTCACAATCTTAGAACGGACTATTTTTGTCATTTAAACACCAGAGCCAGGAAAGATGAAATGATAAGGATTAATATTGTCAAAAAGCTCTTTAAATCATAGGAGTCTTTAAATCTTCGAGGGATGTGCGACCACACGTTTAAATTCAGCTGCCCACTTTTTAACAGTTGATATGGAAGGAGCAGAGTCTCCGTAAACGTTTGTCAACTTCGGATGAATTTCCTTAGGGGTTAATCCATCCAAAACGAAGAGTTTTATAACCGCACGATATTCAAGTTTATTCATTTTAACAAAAAACACGCAAGATGTCTACTGAAAAAATTCGTGTAAACAAACTACTTGAGCGAACAACTTGAAACTAGTCATACGAACTAATGACATATGCCACGGAGGCTAGATATAAGGAGGACGCTCGCTATTGGGTTTTCCGCAGTTAGTGGGTCCGGTAAACTGAGGATACATCATTTTCGTAAATATGCCGCTAGGGCGACGCTGCGTTCGCTAATGTCCGACAAATGGCGTCTATTTGTAATTGTTTATAATAGCATCACAATAAATAAGTTTTAAAAGTTGTAATATAATTAAATGTTGTGATGATCATTAAAAAATGGTCAATCGTTGTGTAGTCAAAGGCTGCACAAGTGGCAGTACAAGTGATCGTAATAAACATAGCAAATTGGGTACGAGAAATACATCATTATTTATTGTGCCACAGGTAACCTAAATTTTTCATTTATAATAAATTATTGATTAAAATATATCTTAATGAAGTTATAAAATGATAAACATAAGCAGATAATTATATTTTTTTTTATTTATTAGCTTAAAAAATGCTTGACTTGTATCTTTTTCTTTTGAAAAATATATTTATTTAAATTACCACAATACATGCTGAGTAAGTGGATTTTTGTGTTCATCTACAAATTAGGTGTTATTTCAAAATAAAAAATTAAATTGTTATTTTTGTCTACCTTGATATCTAAATAATACATCTACGCAGTTCATAAGCTTAAAATTAATTGCAATACTCATGTTTATTTTTTTTACAAAGCACCCTGACCTGCTGGAATCGTGGGAGTCTGGAGTTAATCAAAAACTGGTTCCAAAAAAAAATTATGTTTGTGAATTGCACTTCAATGAAAAGGATATCATTAAAAGGTATATCATTTCATAGTGATGCGTGGAAATTTCTTAGTAAATTTAATCAATCGAACTCTGAATGAGCGAAGTAATATGACAAAAAACACCGTAAAAATTCTAAATTGTCTTAAATATTAATAATCATTATTAATATTATTTATAAAAATCATAAATTTTATATTTATACACTATTTATGTATTTAAATTATAACTTTTAACTGTTTCTAGTCTTAAAAAATTACAATCACTAAGCTAATAAATTATTTTTCAATATTAATTGGATTATTTTTCTTTTTAATATTCTACTTTTCCTGAAATACGGCCGGATACGGTAAGATAAAATATAGTACTCATTATTATACTATTGACATTTATTTATTGTTTATTATCCATTAATAAACAATAAATATTTATTTATTACAGTATTTTATTGTAGCACAGTTAATATGTTTTTTAGTTAATTTAAATTTTACTTATTATTAGAATTGCAATAAAAATAATAATAATTATTATTATTCAAAATATAGATTTTTAAATTTTTATTTCTTTTATCAATTAACATATAAATACAATCACTGCATTCCGCGGTGAAAATTTAAAAACCTGACATTAGCAACATTGACGCGCTCTGGTGAGAGAGTGCGAAAGATGATGTGTCCTTCAATTCTCGGGCGCTTGCAACTCATGGCGAGCGTCCTCCTTATATCTAGCCTCCGTGACATATGCACCCAAGCAGGAAACATAATTGTTTGCCGATTGCAGCGCCATCTCTGTGTCAGGCCGAGAATTTTTCACCTTGCCCTCGTACAGTACCATCAACAGCATGTTCTGCCTTTGCTTCTTAATAAATAAACAAGAATCTGCATTACTTTTCTTGAATCCGAAATTGGTAATATAGTCCACAAACCTTTTGTTCCAGCATCTAGGAGCTTGCTTGAGTCCATAATATCTTCATCTAATTTACCATGTAAGAACGCTGTACAAACATCAAACTGAGTTAAAATCATTTTTTCACTAGCAGCAATACTCAATAAAGCTCTTATTGTACCTAACTTTGCAGTAGAACTAAATGTTTGATCATAGTCTTCACCTTTCTTTTGCGAATAACCTTTTATGACCAATCTTGACTTGAATTTGTCAATAGAACCATCAGCATTTGCTTTAATTTAATAAAACCACTTACATGCAATTTCCTTTTTATCACTTGGAAGTTTTTCTAACATCCATTCTAAAAAATGGCTTCTGTATCTTGCTGGTTCTCTAAATTCTAAGACATTTGCTATACAGCTGACATCACATAGTCCTCAAATCGGTTAGGTTTCTTTATTGTTTCTCTGTTTCTTAGTTACCTTTCTGCTTGAGATTCATTAGGATCTTCCTGTAAAGCTTCTTCATTTTCTTGTTGATTTTCTGTCTCTTCTATATTTTGTCAATTTTGTGATGAATCTATTTCTTCTTCATTCTTAATAATAATCTCTTCTTGTAAACTGGTTATGAACTTCTTTCTTTGGGTAAATGTATAGGGTTGGTTCTAAGCTTAGAAGAAGTGCAAGGTTTTTCATCAAAGATAACATTCCGAGATCTAACCAATTTTTTTTTGTTTCTTTGCACCATATACGATAACCATCATGATTATCGTAACCTATCAGCATTCCCTTCACAACTTTTTTGTCCATCTTCTTTCTACATTGTTTAGGAATATGAGTATAGCAAGTACTGCCTATTATTCTCATATATTTTATACTTGATTTTTCCCAAACCAGATTTCATATGGAGACTTTCTCTTTTCACTCATTTATCATTTCAGCCCATAAGTTTTGAGGTAGTCCTTCTTGTGCATGCATTATGGCTCTGGCTGTCTCAACAACTGTTCGATTATCTCTTTCTGAACAACCATTCTGTTGCGTAGTATAAGGCATAGTCATTCTTTGTCTCACTCCATGTTGGTGAAGAATCTGTCTAACTTTTTCATTATTGAATTCACTACCATTAACAGAGAGTAGCTCTTTAAAAACATGACCTAATGCTTTGATTTCAGCTAGTACAATCTGCAGATTCTCAGGAACTTAACTTCTCCTTCATGAAAAACACATATCGAAAACGGCTATAATCATCTTTGAACAATACAAAATACCGGTAACCTGAAAAAGAGTTTGAAAAAGGTCCACATACATCTGAATGTAAGAGTTCACCTGGTACTGTACGTGGCACGATCTCTGGTTCCAAATTTAAGTCTATGAGCTTTACCATAAATGCAACCCTCACAGAGTTCACTGTCTAAACTAACACTAATTCCCAATTCTCTTGGTATAACATCTTTTACATGTCTTTCGTTTGGTGTCCAAATGTTTCATGATACAACTGCAAAAGACTTTCAATGGAAATAGCATAAACTACTAAATCTACCCCAAGTTTACATTTTGTAAAGCCAACTCAAATAAGCTGCTACATCGATTTCTTGTCCCTACAAGCTTAATCGAACCATCGATCTTAAAACTACACATTTCAGGTCTGGGCATAAACTCACTGTTCGGATGCTTGTCGACTGTAGAGTACAGAAAAAAGGTTTTTCTTTATAGCAGATACATATCAAACATCTGTTAATGTTAGCTTCTCTGTATGTCCTTTTGCATTTGCCTCTACAGTAATAGTACCTTTTCCTATTGATCTTACAGAATCTTCTTTTGCTGTATAGACCATACAGGACTCAGTAAATATCTCAAAAGTTTTGAAAATATCACTTCGGTTAGTTATATGGTTGGTAGCTCCATTATCTACGAACCACCTCTTCTGGTCACATTCAGCAGTCAATACACTACTCGTTAAAGACAACAAAGTTATATTTTTGCCTTCACTATTTGACCTTCCACTTTTCACATTTTGGAGACCTAGCATCTGCTTTCCACTTTGCACACTGCATTACCTTATGCCCAACTTCTTTACAATAGTGCCAGATTAAGGATTTCTTTACTTTACGTCTAGCCTTTGAAGATTTTTCTGCTAATAAAACTTTTTCATTATTACATGACAATGTCTTCTCATATGCACGCAACTGATTTGTGAAGTTATCAATAGTGCGATCTGTCTTAGACATCAACATCCAGCTTGACTTAAATGAGAAATATTCTTCAGGCAAGGTCCCTAGTACTTTACAGATTAATAAAAGTTCAGGTAAATCACACTTACAAACGTTGCCTGTAGCGATTTTATCTTTAGAGATTTCTATCTATAGCTCGTTCCAAAGATTTTTCAATTTAGAAGTATGAGTTGCAATATCATCATCAGTTTGCATTTTGTAACTGAAAAATTGCATGCATAAATCATAAGTTGTGTCCTCGACATTTCCATCATACAATCTATGAAGTTCAAGCCATACTTCACATGCAGTTGAAAATCTCTTCACCTTTTGAAGTGTTTCTTGTGTCATATTTATTGTGAGAATAAGTAGCGCATTACTATCTAGCTTTATAAAGTTTTCTAAATCACTCTTGTACTTCATGCTTTCTTCTTGTGAAGCTTGTGATGTTAAGGGTGTGTGGGAGATACTAACCTACCTTCAATAATATCAATTGCACCTGGAATTCCTCTCAGAAGAGTGCACAACTTTTATTTCCAAGTAGACCAGTAAGTAATCCAATTTGTACTCTATAGTCCGGTCAAAATAAACGAAAAAATAGTGGTAAGTTTACATTAATTTGCATAGAGCTGAAAATTGGTACAGGTCTTAGGTACACTATTACAAATAAAATTTTAAAAATCCCCACCAATCCTACGTCTGCTAAAAAATTTATTCAAGGTCAAAGGTCAAAAGTATTGGTTTTTTGCATTTTTCTCGTAAACGGCAAGTATTATTATAAAAATATAAAAAATAATATATATAATAATAAAATAATAATATATATAATAATAATAAAAATAGGTGAGATAAAAGTTGTAGATTATGCAATTAACTACAAATAATTGTTCTTATACTTTTTGTCCTACGAATCACCATTCCTGAGATATCGCGATTCTAAAAAGTTGAAGAAATCGTATTCTACATAATATGCACACATAAAAGTATGTCAATGCGGCGTAGACGTGCATATTATTATCTTTGATGTTTCAAATGGTGATATCTCAGGAATGGTGATTAGTAGGACAAAAAGTACAATTTTTGTAGATAATTGCATGATCTACAACTTTTTTCTGACATATTTTTATAATAACACTTACCGTTTACGAAAAAAATGCAAAAACCAATACTTTTGACCTTTGACCTTGAATAAATTTTTTAGCAGACGTAGGATCGGTGGGGATTTTTAAAATTTTATTTGTAATAGTGTACCTAAGACCTGTACCAATTTTCAGCTCTATGCGAATTATTGTAAATTGAATTGTCTATTTTGACCGGAGTACTACTTGCTTCCATATTATCTTTTCATAGATGCTCAAAAGATACAAACCTTCTTTTCTTGCATGTACCTATGTAGTACAACTCTTTAGTTGAATTTTTCTCACATATATGACTCTCCTTAATTTATAGGGAACCACGCTCTGCTATCATGTTGAGGTATTTACCCTAATGCACCTTTCAGTGCCCAAAACACACACACAGAGACTAACAGAAATATCTTTTGTTCAATCTTGTCGTTGTAAATTACTGTTTCTTACCTAGATACCAAAGGTGAAAGCGTTTGTTTTGTCCATTCAACCTACTTACATAGCAACGGGTGAGCGAAAGCAGTGGGTGAAAAATTTTCACTCACTCCCGATAATCAAAGTTATAAGCTGAACATTTAACCAATTTTATTCATAACAGTAACACATATCAACAAAATTACTTATAAATATGAAAGTTAACATTACAATTGTTTAAAATCGGTTGATTAATAGGGAATTGATCTTTGTTGACAAATAATGTCAAATTGATTTTTTGTTTTATGACGAATGATGAGAACCATAACAATGAAAAGCGAAAAAATTTCTAATAGCAGGATTGAACATAATGCTATACAGCACTCGTGGGAAACTGAGTCACTCACTTGTGTGTCGTTCCACACTCGGCTTCGCCTCGTGTGTAATCTCGACACACGCGTGAGTAAAACTTTCAGTTTCTCCACTTGTACTGTAATATACTATAAAGCCATTGCAAAAAAACTAGTGAATCTCTCCAATTAACTAAAAAAATACATATTTGAAACAATATTAATACAGCTTATTGCTCATATAATTAGCAGAGCTCAATACTACAGTATGAATTTTTTATCATTCTTGACAAGGCAGTTGGCGATCAAAAAGTTCACTATGTCACATTATATTACTAATTTGTAAAACAAATTGAACAGCTAAATTCAAATAAATCTAGGACAATCAGTACTACATAGTGTAAATGTTGCTTTTTATTTTCCTTAATATTTAATAAATTTTACATAGTTAATTATGAAAATATAATTTAAAGCCTGGTTCACACATTGTTAAAAATACAAAAATCCCTCTCAAGGCATATTTGGTCCTAGATTTATTTGAAATCAGCTGTACATTAGTATAAGTTTCTTTTCTAATACAGTATTACCTTTGTTTATTAGTAGTTCAAATGATGTATGCCATGTATTATAGGAATTATTTTATTTAGAACAATGTTTAATTTTTAATTCGACTACGTCAAAACTAGGTCCATTCCGTCATACTTTCAACGTTACTAGGTGGACTTGTGACTTAGTAGTCTTTTAATATAATCACATAGATAACATTTAAATAGTTTATCACCACTATGAGTGGTTTTTAGAATATTTACAGTCTTATAAATTACTTGAGATATAAATTTGGATTCTCACCTCTGAGTGGCATGGATCTTTAAAGATGACCTTTTTTAAGAACATTTATATACTAAGTTCCAGAATAACCTCCAGATGAAAAGTAGATCGAATAAATTTTCTGCCACGTGATTTAACATCCAACTGCAGCAGATCTAATAAAAGAACTGTTTAGTCAATAATAATCGCAAACTTTTAAATCAACTGTGTGTTATTAATTCTTTGAATTCGCCTTCAAAACCGCACAGAATTAAGCTCTCAAGAAAATCTGATGTAATGGAGTTGTCTCAATTTCCTTCAAATTTTCATAAAAACTGTAAGCAAATGTCATCTGTTTGCTCTAGATATGAATAAAGAAATGCCAGCGGGTTAAAAAGACATAAAAGATGTTATTCTCGAACTTAATGATAATAGCATAAATTACACTCAAATAGATTCTCACCACTATAAACGAATGTATTGTTTAAGATAATCTTTTTGAGAACATTTACAGTCACATAAATTTCACTCAAACAGTTTGTTATATTAGAGATTACATTCAAATGGTGCTTCACTACTATGAGTGACCATCGGTTGTTTCAGATGACTTTTTTTGACAACATTTATAATCATATAAATTACACTCCAATGGTTTTTCACCACTATGAGTGAGCATGTGTCTTTGAAGATGACTTTTTCAAGAACTTTTATAATCACATTCATTACACTTAAATGGTTTCTCACCACTATGAGTGAGCATGTGTCTTTGAAGGTCACTTTTTTGAGAAACTCTATAATCACATAAATTACACTGAAATGGTTTCTCACCACTATGAGTGAGCATGTGTCTTTGAAGATGACTTTTTCGAGAACATTTATAATCACATTCATTACACTTAAATGGTTTCTCACTACTATGAGTGAGCATGTGTCTTTGAAGGTCACTTTTTTGAGAAACTCTATAATCACATAAATTACACTGAAATGGTTTCTCACCACTATGAGTGAGCATGTGTCTTTGAAGATGACTTTTTCGAGAACATTTATAATCGCATTCATTACACTTAAATGGTTTCTCACCACTATGAGTGAGCATGTGTCTTTGAAGATCGCTTTTTTTAGAAACTCTATAATCACATAAATTACACTGAAATGGTTTCTCACCACTATGAATAAACATGTGTTGTTTAAGATTATGTTTTATGGAACATTTATAATCACATAAATTACACTCAAATGGTTTGTCACCACTATGAGTAAACATGTGTTGTTTTAAATTACTTTTTATAGAACATTTATAATGGCATAAAT
Organism: Agrypnus murinus; assembly: GCA_929113105.1. NCBI lineage: Eukaryota > Metazoa > Arthropoda > Insecta > Coleoptera > Elateridae > Agrypnus > Agrypnus murinus. The sequence goes on from OV816031.1 coordinate 33,406,359, forward strand.
TACACTTAAATGGTTTCTTACCACTATGAGTGAGCATATGTCTTTGAAGATGACCTTTTAGAGAACATTTATAATGGCATAAATTACACACAAATGGTTTATCGCCACTATGAGTAAACATGTGTTTTTGGAGTTCACTTTTTCGAGAACATCTATAATCGCATAAATTACACTTAAATGGTTTTTTACCACTATGAGTGAGCATGTGACTTTGAAGATGCCCTTTTTGAGAACATTTGTAATCACATAAATTGCACTCAAATGGTTTTACGCCAGTATGAATAAGCATGTGTTTTTTAAGATTATCTTTTTTAGAACATTTATAATCGCATAAATTACACTCATATGGTTGTTCGCCACTATGAGTAAGCATGTGATCTTGAAGATGACCTTTTTGAGAAAATTTATAATTGCATAAATTACACTCGAATGGTTTCTTACCACTATGAGTGAGCATGTGTCTTTGAAGATGACCTTTTAGAGAACATTTATAATGGCATAAATTACACTCAAATGGTTTGTCACCACTATGAGTGAACATGTGTTGTTTAAGATTACTTTTTCGAGAACATCTATAATCACATAAATTACACTTAAATGGTTTCTTACCACTATGAGTGAGCATGTGACTTTGAAGATGCCCTTTTTGAGAACATTTGTAATCACATAAGTTACACTCAAATGGTTTCTTGCCAGTATGAATAAGCATGTGTTTTTGAAGATTATCATTTTTAGAACATTTATAATCACATAAATTACACTCAAATGGTTGTTCGCCACTATGAGTGAACATGTGTTTTTGAAGATTATTTTTTATAGAACATTTATAATGGCATAAATTACACTCGAATGGTTTGTTACCAATATGAGTGTACATGTGACTTGGAAGAAGACCTTTTTTCAAAACATTTGTAACTACATAAATTACATTCAAATTATTTTCCTCTTTTTTTGGGAAAATTTAAAACTGACATGTGTTACAGCAGAATATTTTCCTGTCTGTATTCACTCCTTCATATTTTTGTAGAAGACTGATGACATTGAAGAGTTTTCTCCCAGGACTTCGAACTGTTTTGATCTCCACTACCTTTTGTACCTCAATTCCCTCATCGTCCATTTGATATATTTATAGAATTCTAACAACCTGTAACAAGCAAAAATAAGTTTGTATGGAAAGTTATAGTACATTACATACCGAGGCCGAAAGTACTCCATTCCTGTCGAGAGAACAATATAGTTTACCGAGAGGCGATAGCCTCGAGGTGAACTAGTTCTCGAGACACAGGAATGGTACTTTTGCCGAGGTTTGTATACTATTTTATTCGCACTCGTCCTTTAAATACCCAATTATCTAAAATTCTTGACAGATGCAAAATGTCATCGGTTGGGATTGGCATAACGTATGTCGCCACTTACATCATCAAATTCGATCGCATAATATTACGAGGACTTTATTGAATAGGAGTATTTATAAATTAATAATAATACCTGGGTACTCGTTCTTTAGCAGCCAAGGTCCGCAACATTACCAAACATGATTTATACACCGCATTTGGCGATGTAATTTTCTGCGCGCCACCTAGTAGCTGAATTTAAAGACACGTAGAGGTGCGAAAACAGGTCGTTTCGGACCATGAGAATGTCAAAGTTACAAACAATGATGCATTTTCGGACCTCTAAATGGTCAGGAATGGACTCATTACCAATATGATTGCGAATAAAAGCTTTAATGCGATTGCAACTTCAGAATTGTAGAAATTTAATAAATGACACATTCATTGATATTACACTACCTAAATGATTAATGAAATTTCTGCAAAAAATTTGTGTTAAACTTTAATATCTTAAGAATTATCTAAATCATGAATTGAAGGATCGGCCGTAACAACGTTGTAACATTTTGCTGAAATGAGGTATTGCCTTAAAAACAACGTTAGTATATCCCTATTGGAAGGTGTTGTGTCAAAGAGATATAAAATATCCTTAAACAGATTCCCGGAAGGCTAGTTTTTAAAGCTTGAATTCTTAGTGTACCGTTTAACAATGCTGTATGTCTGTTGTCAGTTGGTGTTAAATTTTTTTGTTACATACAACATTGTTACGGCCGACCCTTCAATTACACATCCAGCACATATAAACAACAATGCCTTAAACAAAGCATGGTTAGTAAATAACAAAAAAGCTAAAAAGTAATCCTCCAAAGCCAAAATTCTCATTATTAAACACAATTGTCTCAATCTTAATGATAGTAGTAATAAAAGCACAGTGACGTCAAACAGATTTAAAGATGAAACCTTATTCAATCAATGCAATTTATTTAGCAAGAATTTGCTATTTACAAGTGAATCTGAATAACAAGTAAAACTATATAAATATTTTTTTTTTAAATTGTGAAGTTATAATTTAAAAAGGCTCTTAATAACATTTTTCCAAGTTGATTAAAATTTTTGTTTTTAATTTTTTAATGAAAGTGTTAAGATTGCTATTTTTTAACTTACTATCTAATTTATTATATTCTATTACTCCTATTAAAAAAAAATTGAATTTTGAGATGTTTGCAATCGTTTTTAATCTAGTATAAAATTATCTTTTCCTCTCGTAATGTAGCTGTGAACTCGATTAAATTTAATTAGACAATTATTATAACATGGTGCTGAAATATTTAGATTTATTTTATGTAGAAATACCAAAACGCGAAACAAAAGAAAATTTTTAATATTCATCCAGTTCAAAGAATTAAAATGAATGTAATTAACCAGTACCCGAGGCTTCTTCTAGCGATGAACCGTATTTATGCATGTGCAAGATGTAAAACATTTTATTTTGTTATATAATAATGGACACTATTACAAGTACATACAATTTTTATACAAACAATAATAATAATTATTTATACCAACCATCGCTTTCTATTGCTTCGTATGCCATGGATAAGAGATCAAAATTATGAAGAATGTTTGATACAGTAATCTTATTGTTATTATAACACAAATTAATAATAATAACAATTTTATGGCAAGATTACAACCAAATCTTTATTACAACCAAATTACCTTTGCAAATTACTGCCAATAATGTCAAACATCAAAATCAAAATGATATTAGTGCGCAAGTCACTGGTTTAAATATACAGGAAGAATCTCAAATATCGGGTGAATCTACAAACCTAATATCCTTTAAATGGTAAGTAGAGGAAAGGTAATAAAGTAAATTTATCTGTACAATAGTATAGGTCAAAAACGTTTAATTTTCCATAAAATAAGTTTTGAAATTTTATTGAATCTTGGAACCGATCCTGGCAGTCGTATCTTACCTGAGACGTTTTTTTTGGTTTGGTTCTGGTCCCGGTAGGTCAAACTACTGACCAACCGTGATCTATTAGAAAACTATGACGTCATATACGACCGGGTTTCAATCTTAATTGCTTTTGGTCGTTAAATTCAGAACCTGCTCCCAGAGCAGGTTGCAACTACAGGTAAGTTTTGGTCCTGAGCCAACGACCACTTCAAGGTGGCCACCATTTTGAAAGTCAAAGTTTTACGGCGTGTTTACATTATTCTAACCTCGCATTTAGAAAAAGTTTAGTGATTTTATACGGTTTTGTTTTAGAAGTTATTACTTTGAGGAACTTTTATAATCCTGTGAACAAACTTATAAAATTCATTCCTTTTTTTAGTATAAATAGTACTTTATGAGAACATTAATAGATTACATAAAACATGCATACATAATCGATCATCTACTTTACGGTGAGCATTAATTTAGCAATTTTTTATTATTAATCAGTATAGTTTATATTTTTTTGTTAATGTTTTTTTGTTGAACAATTGCTAATCTAAGTAATAATTGTACTAGATGCCTTTGTGGAGAATTACTAAATTCTTGGATAAGTGTTTTGGGTAAAAATAGTAAAACTTGGACTTGGTCAAGAAATAAATGAGTTTGCACGAAGTACTTTAATCCAGAGGACTTTATTAAAAAGCATGATTGATCTTAACATCTTCCAATGCGGTACCTCATATGTCACATGGGTTGCAGTACTAGTGAGAAAAAAAGTGAAAAACGTATAGTTTTTTATAAAATAAATTTTGAAGTTTTATTGAATTTTGGATCCGATCTTGGCATTCGTAACGGACCTAATTACGGAACTTTACCTTATTGAAAACAGAAATACGATATGTTTTACCTGAAACTAAGAGATCGGAGCTTGTTATTGTTATTTTATGGTTGCATGACACTACAAGAAAATATATGTGTTTGTACTTTTTTAGAGTTCAGAGTCACAATCTTACAACGTATTATTTTTATTATTTAATCGCTATTTTATTTTTTGTATGCTGCGTCTATAATAAAGCTATTAAAGCACCTAAAACAGTGTGTTTACAGCTTATTTAAGTGCTTTAATAGACCAACCCACCAAGCAGACTGACGTCATTTTAATGTTGATTATTGGTCAGTCATTACGTCATTTTCACCTTTGAAGTGACGTTATAATGATGCTAACAAGACGGGTAAATGTCACAGCCCAAAGACGTCATTTTACGACGTAAAAAAGACGATGTTGTATGATGTAAAGAAAACCTCATAAATATAATCATTTAAATGACGTTTTATTAATATGTTCAGTACCTATTTATTTCTACTTCTGCAAATAAAACACCTTAATTTGAAAAAAGATTTGTTATTTAAAATTCTGAAACGTAAATATAATCATTATTATTATATTATTATATTTATATGGCGGTTCTATAAAATAAAACACCTGTTGTTTTCGAGGCGTCAGCCAACACGTGCATATTTCCTCCGTCCTTTTCGGTGATTTGTATGAAATGCCATCCTAATTTGTTTTACCTACACCGACACAAAACTGCAAGAAATACTCAGAAATAAAGTACCACAAACATATATTTTTAATGAAAGATGTACACATCAAGCAGCTGAAAGGAAATCAACATCAACCAACTTTTTGCAAGGATTCGGCTGCTCCTTCGTTGCGTTGTTTTTCACGATCTTTACCGATACCGGTCACGTGATGCTAGAACACTCATGCCCGATTTCACCAACGAGGTTCAAACGAGGGGTTGGCCAGCACTGACTCGCGAGTTAATTCCGGATTCAATCCGTCCTCCATTTCACCAAAATAATCCCGGTGTCAAACACGATGGATTAATGAATCCTGCGCTAGCTGTAGTGTAAGGGAATGATTTTGGCTTAAAAGAAGGTAAACATTTACCCTGGTAAACAGTTTCGATCTTTAAGCTTCGTCGTAACTCAGACTGATTTGTCCCACAAAGCGCTGGTCTTTATATACTCTTTCTGTGGTCCTAAAAATCCTTCAGTTGACCACGTGGCCGTGGGCTGTGCCTACGTGATGATAGCATTCTACTTCCTCTAAGAATTCATAGAAAATGCATTAGATACAGTTCTGAGTATTGCAGCTGCTTGCTACGCACACACGTGGCTGTGGGTTTAAGACTGCACCTGCATTCGTGGGCGCTCCGCTCGAGGCGTTTATCTTGCATACATTTATAATTAGGTCACACTTCGCTTGAATAATGACTAAATGTTAACTTGCGTTTGTATTTTTAATATCTTTTTGTTATAGTATAAAGAATAACATATTTAAAAATCAACATGCATAATGTTGCATAAACTGAGATACAATAGAAATGAAAAGGGATAGTTATTAAACGATTAGCAATATAATTTTTGCACGTTATTTCATTTAGATATTAAAGAAGCATTATAAGTGTAATTCGTGTAAATGCTAATTATTTTACGTCTTTACCTTATTTTTTAATAACATAATTATGTAAATCACTTTTTCTTGGAAAAAGTATAAAGGTATCAAATTGATCCAGTTCTAGTGGCTAAAAGATTTGTTTTTTATGATTTTATTATGTTTATACTATTCCAGTCAGTTTGCTTTCTGTTAAGCCTATAAAATAATTTTGACCGGCTAGAATCGATTTCCAGCCCTGTGTGCGACGTGTACACCTTTTTTACCCGCCTGTACATGATCTGTCTCATGCAATAATTTTTGGTTGTCGCATGTTCACTGCTCAGGGGTCCCGACTTGTGAAGCCTGAAACGACCGCTTCTAACGCTTGTTCCTAAATCCGCCACTGACACCCTCAAAAATATTTGAAAAGATTATTAACGTGCAAATTCGTGAATATTTAGAAAATAATAACTTATTACCAATGTATCAATCGCGAGTTTTATTATATTCTGTGGCCGAAGGTTTTTTTAAAAACTTTTATTTATTTCGTTTGCAGTCGTAGAATATAATTTATTATTTTTAGTCAAGAGAAAACTTTTTCTCTTTTTTACATTTACAATACACATGTTATAATATCACTTTGTCAGTAATTATTTGAACGAGTTAAACGAGTAAGACGAGTTTAAATAATTAGATTTGAATTAACACACATAACAGAACAATTTTAGAATTCACATTTAAATGACATTAAACAAAACAATTAATTAAAACTCGAATGAGTCTTTATGTTTTACTAGCAGGACAATTTTAAAGTCCACACCTAGATTATCTGAGACTGATTAACACTTATTAAAGATTAATTAAACTCACCAAAGATTGTCAACGGCTGGATAAAGACTTTACGTCGAAGTGTCGTCAAAGATTTGATAAAGACTTTACATCGAAGTGTCGTCAAAGATTTGATAAAGACTGAAGACTTAAGATTAAAACAGAGGTATTTATTCAGTTCACATTCATCTTCCTACACAATTCTCATGGTCATGAGAGAGTTGATGCTAAACCAGTTCTCATGAAGATAACGTAGACTTATCAGGAAAGTGTAATTTGATATCGTGTGCTCACAATCCTAAGCAATTCTCATGTATATGATCTTATCTATAGTGTGATTATAAGGTACGTTACTCGCGTTTTCGATCTGGTTACAGCTGTACCTGCTGCTTTATCTTGCATTACTGATGATATCATTAAAGCATACGATGAAGGAAAATCTACTTTGTTAGTTTTATTAAATTATAGTAAAACTCTCGATACAATAAATCATGATTTACTTCTCAAAATATTACATTACTTAGGCCTCAGCGAAAATGCGATTGATCTGTTCCGAAACTATTTGTGTAATAGAACACAAAGAGTTAAAATGGCTAATGTGGTGTCTTCACCTGCCAAGGTTATCAGAGGGATGCTTCAGGGATCCATATTGGGGTCTCTGCTATACACCTTGTACACACATGGTCTTTGTGGTTGTGTGGGGGCCTGTAATGTTCACCTGTATGCAGATGATACTCAAATCTACTTTTCCTAAGTCAAGTGATATCAAAGAAGCAACTGAAATTTTAAACAACGACCTCAAAGCTGCCTCTAAATTTTCATTACAACACGCATTAATGTTAAATCTCACAGAATCGTGTGCTCTATTATTAAGAAACTCAAGTGATGCTCTTCATTGCCACCTATTAAAATTGATGAAATTGAGGTACCTATCGTAGAAAATACAAAGATTTTAGGAGTAATTTTTGACAAAACATTTCGATTCGGTAAGCAAGTCTCTAAATACATACAAAAACTTACTATAACTTGAAACTTTTTATCCTCATAAAGATTACTTAAGTAAAGAATCGAAGATTTTACTATGTAAATATATGGTTTTATCACAATTTAATTATTGTGTTCCTGTATATGGCCCTTGTCTGGAATATGAGACAACTCAGCGTATTCAACGTGTTCAGAATTCTTGCTTGCGTCTTATTTATGGAATTTCGAAATATGAGCATATTTTCCATAAATTAATTGATACCGGTTGGCTTCATATGAAAAAACGGTTTTATTTACAAACAGCCGCTTTCTACCGTAAGATAATATCTGACATGCAGCCTCCCGGTTTATATAATAAAATGAGGTACTGGTACAGGACAGATGTGCACAATATAAATCTGTGGCATAGAGGTCTGTTGACTATCCCCAGACATAATACTAGTTTTTATCAACCTTCTTTTACCTATAATGTCGCTAAGATTTATATATTTATAACGAGATACCGTTTTCCATCAAAACTCTTAATATTAAACAATTTAAAAAAGCTTTGTTCAAAAAGTTGCTGTAAACCGATTGATACACTAGCTCGTAAATAGTCTATGTAATTGATTTTTTTATGTAAATGATTTTTATAAATGTAATTACTTACTTTACGAATGTGTATAGCTTAAAAACCTGTAAATATTAGTTTTCAAACTCCAAGGGGATGATGGAAGAGCAGCTTACGCTGAATCATTTCCTTGCAATTTTGTGTAATTATGTATATTTGTATATTATTATTATTCAGAATAAAATATTATTATTATTATCCCTAACCAACTATATAACTATTAAAATCGTATTTAAAAGTGTCAACTATTTTTTCGTCTTTTCATTATCTATCAAATAATATAAAAATCAGCAAAATCGAGTGATCCTTAGATTTCCATTTAAGTGGTGCCTAGTCTTTTAGTAAAATATTTTTGGGTAATTAAATGGTGTGTACCTTCTATCCATATCTTCTGGCTTATTTGAAGATGAAGGGAAGTAAACATGAACACTAAAATGCTTTTTCCTTCTCCACCTTACACAAGTCAAGTTTACTATTATGACAAGACAACTACAAAAGTGAAATATGCAAGATTCTCGTCGCTAGGTACGAAAGTAGTACTTACGTGGCAAGGACAAAAAAGTGAATTATAGCTAATTTGTATGCGGAGAAACCTGTTGTTTGAAAATTTTGAAGGGTCCCTAGGTGGTTACCAACATTCTCACAACTAGCCACTTCATAATCTTCAGTCACGATTTTAGTTTCAATTAATTTTTTTCATTATTATCAATTAAATATTGGGGGGGGGGAGGAGAGAAGGAAAAATTGAATACAATGCACGATGCTCTTTTCTTCGCCTCGGAGAGCTTTAGGTACCTCGGCTGTCCGCCTCGGTCCTTAAAGCGTCTTCTTGGCAGAAAAGTTTACTTACGTATCTCACAATTTAAATAACTATTTATTCAAGGCTAAAAATATAAAAATAGTGCAAACATCTCCGTTCATGCAATGTCAACCAAATATCCGCTATTTAGTAATAAATCTCTTTTAAAATATAAACAGATGTCAAGATGGATTATTTAAAACATGACTCCATTTTCATTTCTAATATCACGAATTATATTTAAACTCCCTATACGCATTTTTAGTTAACAATATCAATCTTTTTCAATTACATAATTATACTTTAGTTCATAATCAAAGCCAAATCAATAAGAATGATGGTTTAATATTCTGTATAAGAAATAACATAGAATTTGAAGATAACATTGTATCTATCGGTAATCTTAATTTTCTAAATATAAAAATTAAATACAATAATTCCAGTAAAAGATCTTTGATAACAGGAATTTATATGCCTCCCTCGACTGATGTCGATGACTTACTTACTAGTCTTGAAGAATACCTAAAACAAACAAATTATGATAACGTTGAACAGCATGTATTTTTAGGTGACATCAATATAGATATATTGAAGGCAGACGATACCTCAGATTATATGAATATTATGAGCGAATATAATTTTACATCGCTTGTAAATGTTCCCATATGTATTAGGGCGTGTTTGGATCATCTATTTCTAAACAGCAAAATACCCAATTTGGAAGACAATGTTCTTTCTGTAGCGTTTGATGCTTTGATCGCCGACCACAAAGCAACAGTTACAGCAATAACGTTAAATTATAATTATACAATTAAACGTCATCCTAAAAATCGTATTGAATACATAAATTATAAATCACTAAAACAAGAACTACATGCCCACGACTGGACATTTGATTATAACACCACAGATATAGACGTAAAAACAAAATATATAATTAATTGATCTAGTTTGTACAAGTTTATCAAACAATATAATAGTAAAAAATGTAAAAAAGAAAGAAGTTAAACAAATAGACTGGATATCGAAAGGAATAGTAAACTCAATTAACACCAAAAACTTACTTTGCAGAGAATACAAAGAGAATCCAAATAACAATACCAAATTAAAATTTACCAAGTACCGTAACTACACTGTAAAAAATGAGGTAAAATTACCTTGGGAAAGAGGTAACTTTTCGCTATTATTTGCGGTATTTTTACCCTAAAATTAATTTTACCTATACATTTAGTATTTTTACTATTTGTGGTAAAATGCCCTGTAATTATGTAAAATTATACAAATATAAGTAATTCTACTACATTGAACTGGTTAAAATCACTATCCATAATATAAATTTACATAACTCAGACAATTTTTTCCTTACAAATGTATAATTGCTCAATAACTTAATTCATTTTTAGTGTAATATTAAAGATAAGATGAACTTGAACAAGAATAGTGTAATTTTACCCTTAATATTTACCCTTAATTAATATTTCGCTGATCGCACTTGTTTGTGACCTTCGTTTCGTGAAAGAATTCAGGAATCCATTATGAACAGTCCAAATAGGCTTTTTGGGGAATGGTCGGAATGGTGTGTACCATTCTTTTATGATTTCGGCGAGGCGTACTCTATCGATATCGAACGAAGTGTTCATTCTGTTGCTCATTAATATTTTGTTTTTCGTTGTAATGTAGTGCGCATTTATTAAAGGCAAATATTTACACGTATGACCGAAGATGGGAAGAATTTTATTTTATAGTAGAAGTTAAAAAATAATAATCGGTAAGTACCTATATGTTAAAATTACAAATTTAAACCAATAAAATAAAAATATTTAATTTAATGTTTTTCTAGGATGAATCAAAAATTGAAGAATTCGAAATAAACTAGCATAACTGTAATTGAGAAAGGTACTCGTGTATAATTGTTTATATAATTTATAATTTTTTAATTTTCTAGGTGGAATCGAAACTTTATCTGAATGTCTTTGAGAGACCAAATATTTCCGAAAGCCCCTGAAAAGAAGTTCTGTTAATGTCTTATATTTTATATAAGTACATACGTTCAATAAAAATTACTTTGATTTTATTTTGTTTCATACAATTCCTTTACCTATGTAAGTAATATTCAGAGGAACGATTGAATTTGCAAGTACTTTCGCAAGTCATCGTTACATTCAAGAAGTATTTTCACATTTGTATTTTAACCCTGAAAAGTACTATTGCCATGAAATATTAACTTTGCCATGTAACTTTACACAGGTGTTTTAATGTTAAAATGTAAAATTACATTGAGATTGTAATTTTAATCTGTAAATTTACTTAAAAAGGAAACATTACAATGCAAATTTAACCTAATGTTGAAATTTCCCCACTTCCTATGAAAATTACACTTTGAAGTAAATTTACCCCAAAAAATGGAGGTAACATAGTTGCCTCCATTTTTTAGGGTATAATTCACCGGTAATTTTTTAGAGTGTACTTAAATCGTGTTATTAGAGACACTAAGAAAGCTTACTACAATAATAAAATAGATAATAATAAAGGAAATCCTAAAACTTTATGGCAAATAGTCAAAGAAATTAATGTCCCACAAAAAAAGGAAGAAATCAAAGAAATAGTGACAGATAACGGTGAACAATTACATAATGAAATACAGCAAGCAGATGCTTTTAATGCATACTTTTCTACAGTCGGTGAAAAATTAGCTTCTAAAATACATCCTCCATCTACACCTAAACCAGAGCAAAATACTGCTTCCCAATCTTTATTCTTAACACCTGTTAATGAAAAAGAGCTACTAGAGCTTATAAAAACATTAAAACCAAATAAAACACTGGGGTACGACTGCATAAGGAGTGAAGAAATCAAGAAAATAGCTCATGAAATAAATCAACCACTTACTCATTTAATCAATGAAATTTTTAAAACAGGTACATTTCCTACGGAATTTAAACGCTCTATAGTAATTCCTGTCTTCATAAAAGGAACACGGAATAAAATGAGTAACTATAGGTCTATTTCTCTAATAAGTACATTCGCTAAGATATTAGAAAAAGCAATAAAAATTAGATTGATCCATTATATTGATAAATATAAAATTATTAGTCCTAATCAATATGGCTTCCAACAGGGTATATCCACTACTGAAACAATATGTGATCTAGTTGGTGGTATAAATAATAATATAGACAATAATACCCTACACTTTGTGTGTTCCTTGATCCTGCGAAGGCCTTTGATACTGTGTGTCATGTACAGTTGTTAGAAGTCTTGGAAGATGTCGGTATCAGAGGTGTACCTTTACAGTTATTCCACACTTACTTGCAAGACAGGGTTCAAACAGTTAAAACAAGAAGTTACACAAGCTCACAGGCAAATATTAAATTTGGTGTACCTCAAGGTACGGTAGTTGAGCCAATCCTATTTTTATTATATATTAACAACTTGTTTACTTCTAGTAAAATACAGGGTAAAGTAAAAAGTTTTGCCGATGATACTTTGATAACATATTCAGCAACATCTTGGGACCAAGTAAAACAAACTTGTGAAAATGATTTAAAACATGTTTTTGAATTGGTTTGCACATAAAAAGTTGACAGTCAATATGGAGAAAACTGTAGCCGTCACCTTTGCCAGCTATAAAAGTAGTTTACCAGCATTTGAAAAAGTCACAATAAATAATCAAGTCAGCAACATATTTATATTAAAAAACAAACTAAATATCTAGGAACAACAATATTACTTACCTCAAGATATTGTATTATGCGTAGAATCGCGGTTGTCTTATGCCATACTAGCTTGGGGCTCAGTACTAACAACATATCTAAAAAAAATTGAAGTACTACAAAAAAATTATTAAAATAATGTATTCTAAGGATACAACTTACCCCTCTAATAAGCTCTTTGAAGAGACACAAATTCTTGACGTTCGTCAGCTTTATGTTTATAATATCTGTATTTATCTTTTCAAAAATAAATCAACACTATGTATAGTGGACCACTCATATGAAACTAGGACTAGGACGGGGGGAAATGTTAAACTAACAACTACTAAAAAAACACTGGGACAAAGATCACTATCCTATATTTCCAATAAAGTCTATAATTTCCTACCTCAAACATATAAGTTGTTTCTAAAAGCTATAAATTCTTATCAATTATTGAAAAAAAGAATTAAACACTTTATTAGAATTACCGACAGATGTAGGATACATGCAATAGTGGAAAATAGCTAATCGTACAATGTTTTAATTCCTATAGTCATAAGTACCTATAAAATAGTAAATTGCATTGCAGTATTGAAGTATGTATAGTAATTAGGATAGTATAGTATATCAATGCAAATATTGTTTATATCAGTGGTAGCATTTTATTTTCTTTCGAAGATTCACAGTGACGTCACACTATTATTTTATACATATTTTTTTTCTTTTTTTTGTAAACGAATTTCAATACACCCATGCACAACTTTTAGTTATTATGGGTAATTGGGTTTATTTACATATTACATATAATATTTACATATTATATAGTTATAATCATAAGAAATTAAAATTAAACTTACTAATAATTGTACCTTCTTTTGTAAATAAAAGTTATTATTATTATTATTAAGCTGGCAGTACAGCAGGGTGGTTATAGTGGATTTATATCGCTTAACAGGGTTAAGTCGAGTTTACCCCGGAAAGTACTCGGATGGGTAAACCATGAGCACAGTGTATTTGCCTACATGGCTCCGCTGTTTCGTCTCATACCTGCATATCCACTCTGTGGCGGTGTGCCCAATACCTCGACACCAAAAGGTATAAGGGGTTAAAGATTATATATGTATGTATTATTATTATTAAACGCCGCCGTCAAACATTCGATCCTGGCGGCAGAAGGTATGACTCATCAACAAATGCATGTATGAATCATCAATAATGGAGCAAAACACAATACATTAACCAGTCTAATCCAGAATGTTCGAGCAATCGTAGATGGGATGTATAAAACCACCGCCGCGGAAGAGAGAGGATCAATTATTTTTGAAGCGGTGAATTGAATATACGCTTTGTGTAATTGGTAGTCAAATACCAGTGAATAAATAAATGTTTAATAAATGTTGTAATAATAAATAAATAGTCCCCAAGTAAGTTTGTAAATATCTAGCATTTAAGTTCATTAACAGTTTATAATTATAGTGTTAAATAATTAGTTAAGATTGAATTAGTGTATGTAAATAATATTTCTCTTGTTAACAAAATGATTAAACTGCATTTTTGTTATTATTTTATGAAAAACGTTACGTATTTATTGACAAATACACAAATTTGTCTAAGTCAACAAATTTAAATTCTACGGTATTACAATGATGCAAACTACACTAACCTTTGTTGGTTGGTGGTCAACTACGTTTCTGCTTGATTTTGGATTAACTCCAACTTTGTTCCAGCTCGATGCTGTATTTATAGCTTATGCTTTCAGGGTATGACGAATTTCTCGAATTTCTTCGAATGTGAATTTCTTTGTTTGATTTCGTCCTTACTTTGACTCCCAAAGTACTGAGAAGAAATGCATAGAGAACGAGACCTAATAAGGTACTATATAAATAGGTTGTGCTCGGTTCCAAGGGAACCTTGGCACTCTAGAACTGACTTAATTTAAATAACATTTACATAAGAAGGAATAAATTACAATATATTATAGAATATAATTAGAATAAATTAATATATATTAAACAGGAAAAACATATCTCTGTTTAAAATATACATATATGTAGGTTAATTATTAAAACTGAATTAATGTATGGAAATTGGAACATTTTTAACCGCATAATGTACACACAAATGATTACTCACCACTATGGGTGAGCAGGTGTTCTTTAAGACCACTTTCTACAGAACATTTATAAGCGAATAAATTACACTTCTTAAATGATTTGTCACCACTATGCGTGAGCCTGTGATTTTGAAGATGACTCTTTTGAGAACATTTATAATTGCACAAATTACACTAAAATGGTTTCTCAACACTATGATTGAGCATGTGATTTTGAAGGTTACTCTTTCGAGAACATTTATAATAGCATATGTTACACTCAAATGGTTTGCCAGCACTACGAGTGAGCATGTGTTGTTTAAGACTACTTTTTACAGAACATTTATTAATCGCATAAATAACACTCAAATGGCTTGTCACCACTATGAGTGAGCAAGTGCTTTTGGAGCTGTCTTTTTTGAGAACATTTATAATTGCATAAATTACATTCAAATGGTTTGTCACCACTATGAGTGAGCATATGTTGTTTAAGCCTACTTTTTACAGAACATTTATAATCGCATAAATAACACTCAAATGGTTTGTCACCGCTATGAATGAGCATATGGTGTTTTAGACTACTTTTTTGCGAACATTTATAATCACATAACTTACACTCAAATGGTTTCTCACCACTATGATTGAGCATGTGTTTTTGGAGCTGACTTTTTCGAGAACATTTATAATTGCATAAACTACATTCAAATGGTTTGTCACCACTATGAGTGAGCATGTGACTTTGAAGATTGCTTTTTCGAGAACATTTATAATTGCATAAACTACATTCCAATGGTTTGTCACCACTATGAGTGAGCATATGGTGTTTAAGACTACTTTTTTGCGAACATTTATAATCACATAACTTACACTCAAATGGTTTCTCACCACTATGATTGAGCATGTGTTTTTGGAGCTGACTTTTTCGAGAACATTTATAATTGCATAAACTACATTCAAATGGTTTGTCACCACTATGAATGAGCATGTGACTTTGAAGATTACTTTTTTGATAACATTTATAATTGCATAAATTACATTCAAATGGTTTGTCACCACTATGAGTGAGCTTGTGTCTTTGAAGATCACTTTTTCGAGAGCATTTATAATCGCAGAAATTACATTCAAATGGTTTGTCACCACTATGAGTGAGCATGTGACTTTGAAGATTACTTTTTTGAGAACATTTATAATTGCATAAATTACATTTAAATGGTTTCTCACCACTATGAGTGAGCATGTGATTTTGAAGGTTACCTTTTTGAGAACATTTATAATAGCATATGTTACACTCAAATAGTTTGTCACCACTATGAGTGAGCTTGTGTTTTTGAAGATCACTTTTTCGAGAGCATTTATAATCGCATATATTACATTCAAATGGTTTGTCACCACTATGAGTGAGCATGTGACTTTCAAGATTACTTTTTTGAGAACATTTATAATTGCATAAATTACATTCAAATGGTTTGTCACCACTATGAGTGAGCATGTGACTTTGAAGATTAGTTTTTTGAGAACATTTATAATCACATAAATTACACTTAAAAGGTTTCTCATCACTATGAATGAGCATGTGTTGTTTAAGATTAGTTTTTAGAGAACATTTATAATGGCATATATTACACTCAAATGGTTTGTCACCACTATGAGTAAGCACGTGTTGTTTAAGATTGGCTTTTAGAGAACATTTATAATGGCATATATTACACTTAAATGTTTTTTCACCATTATGAGTGAGCATGTGTTGTTTAAGATAACCTTCTACCGAACATTTATAATCACATAAATTACATAAAAATGATTTCTCACCAGTATGGATCAACATGTGTCTTTTGAGATTATTTTTATAAAAAAAAATAGAATGACATAGATTACACTCAAATTGTGTTCCACTTTTGTGAGTGTGGATGTGTTTATGATAATTAGTTTTGTGTGAAAATTTAATCTTACGTGTTTTACAGAAGAATATTTTCCTGAAAGTATCGACTTCATATTTTTGTGTAATACTTGCATTATTGAAGAGTCCCCGTTCACACTCAGTGTCCGTTTTAATTTCATTTTGGACAGTGCAATTTTCCATGACTTGGGATTCCATTTTGATATCTACTTCGTTTTTTAGTTCAATTGCCTCATCATCGTCCTTTGGCTGTTTATGAAATTGTAACAGCCTGTAATAAACAAAAATAAGTTTGTATGTAAAGTTTTAATGTGAAAACCAACACCAACTCAACTACTTATAATAGAATTGGATACACTAAATTAATTAAACAAAAACATTTATTTACGTTAAAACATTCTGTAATGAGAGAGTGACGAGTTGAGCATATACTCTACTCATATAGAGCTGATTTTGAGGAACGGAATCTATGAACCAATAAAAATTGATCAAAAGTGCAGGGCGCGAAGTCGTGCTAATTTGATATTATTTAAAAGGAAATAAAAAAGCATGAAAGCAATTAATGTCATACAAAGCAACAAAATGTAGTAGTATATAAATTAAATCAATACAAGTTGTATTTGTAATAAATTCTACACAATGTATCAAAATGCATCAGCTTAATAAAACTCATTATTGAGTATTATTTCATATTTTTGGTTAGACATGTAATAGTATATTATGCATTAAGGGCTTAATTGAGTGTGTTACAGCCCGCAGAGTCAGTTAGCGCCTGAGGCGAAAGCCGAAGACGATAAAGGGCTCTAAAACACTAATTAAGCCCGAAATGCATGAGCTAGTTTATGTCCGGCCTAAGTTTAAAATAAAAATAATTTGAAAAGTGCAAAACTTCAAGTACGAGTAGGTAGGTGCAACGATAAAACTTCAAGTAGGTATATAATTACTGCTATTACTATGGAGACGGCGTAAACAAGGGTAGCTATTTTTCTGGCGGGCTCTAAAAAGTTTTAGAGCTCTAGAACTCTAGTTTAGCAACTTACGCTCTAAAAACAGGCCGCTAAATAGGTCATATTCGCTCGACCGAACACAAAGAATATTAATAGTTATTTATCTTATTAGTGGAACAAAGGCATTATTAACATACGAATGCATTTCATGACGAGGGCGTTAGAACGAGTCGGGTAAGAGCACGAGTATGTTAGCAGGTCTTATCAGGTCTTAACACAGGTATTAAGATACAATTTTTTATCTACGATCATACAAAAAGTAACCACTTTTTACACTGATTTTCGTGTAAAAAGTTAAGCTTTAGTGAACTAGTTTTATTATATTCTGTGGCCCAAGGTTTTTAAAAACTTTTATTTATTTAATATAATAAAACACATTTATATATTTCGTTTGCAGTCGTAGAATACATTTTATTATTTTTAATCAAGAGAAAACTTTATCTCCTTTTAACATTTATGATACAAATGTATTATAATATTACTTTGTCAGTAATTATTTGAACGAGTAAGACGAGTTTAAATAATTAGATTTGAATTAACACACTTTAAAGAACAATTTTAGAATTCACATTTAAATGACATTAAACAAAACAATTAATTAAGACTCGAATGAGTCTTTATGTTTTACTAGCAGGACAATTTTAAAGTCCACACCTAGATGATCTGAGACTGATTAACATTTATTAAAGATTAATTCAACTCACCAAAGATTGTTAACGACTGGATAAAGACTTGAGCTCGATGAAGACTGGTTGATAAAGACTGAAGACTTAAGATTAAAACATAGGTATTTATACAGTGTTACAATCTTATCTGCCTACACAATTCTCATGGTCATGAGAGAGTTGATGCTAAAGCAGTTCTCATGAAGATAAGACTTTTCTTGAAAATGTAATTTGATATCGTGTGCTCACAATCTTAAGCAATTCTCATGTAACATGATCTTATCTATAGTGTGATTATAACGTACGTTACTCCTCCACCCTTAGTATTTTCAATGTTATTAAAATAATTTGAAAATAAAATTTGAAATAATATTTATATATTATAAAATTTTTCAAAGAAATCTAAATTGGTATTTCTTCGTTATTTTGGTTATTTATAAAATCTTTATTTAGAAAATCTATAAATTTGATTTTGAAGGAGTTACGTTTACAATAAATATACAATAATAAACTTATAACTATTACAATGATAAATATAATTATAATGATACTTAATAAGCTCAAATGATCGAGGGTTGTAGTACTATTCATCTTTAGAAGATGATTTTGGTTTGTGATCTTCAGTTGATATTTGTTCAATTTCTGTGTATCGATTGTAGTTAAATCGATTTTAGTTATATTTACATGTTCGAATTGGGGGTTGTTAATTTTGCAATATCTATGATATTAAATTCTATTACTTTATTAGAAATACTTTTGGCTGTAAATAACATGTTTTTATGATTGATCATGACCAAGGGCAACCACATGGTTGCTGAATGGGTAGTTAAGCGCACAATTTCGTGTAGTCGCATGTATACCTAACCGTACCGTAACCTACCGTAATTTTATACCTATACATTCGACTACACGAAATTGTGCAATTAACTACCCATTCAGCACCCAGTTGGTTGGGCTTGATCATGACAATACAGTCAGGACTAACATGTATAAGTTTTGAACCAACAAGTTCTTTTCTATACGTTTGATCTCTACATTTAATGTCTAAAATGGATCTGGAAGGGGAACTGATTAACCAGGTTACAGAATTAATTTGGGAAATCTTTATATCAGTAAGTTCAAGTAGGTAAGGTATACAAGTTTGGTTATAATGAAAAGAAAGTAGTTGTGTCTCACAAAGTTTATTATTAGGGATTTCAAAGTAGTTTTTATGTTGACAAAAGTATAAATTGGGGGCGGTCGATTTACAATGATCGATCTCAATAGGAATGCTAGTTTGAGCATTATATAGTAAGGTGTTATAAGTGTTAGATAATCATACGAGCTTGGTTGGTGCTGGTAATGATTGAAAACGGTATTAATTGAATCTATTGATTATTTTCGAATTTAGAGATTAATGGAATCTCAAATATGAATGTGATTTTGTTGTCAATTTGATAAGCTTTAGTAATGATAATTGCTTCATATAAATGTAGGTATTTTGGGTCAGCAGGATAAGGTCTTGTTCTGTGAGATATGAAGAAATTTCATTTGAAATGGTATTATTTAAAATATTAACTTGTTCGATTAGGATGAGGAACATTATTGTCCTGAAAAAGGCAACATTTCGTTAGCATGTCTTTGAAGTGGCGGTCTACCATCAGGGGGGTGTTAGTTCGTAAACATCATGTTCTAAAATCTTTGGGATAATATAAGGTCCGTCAAATCTTGGATCCTTTTTATTTCTTAGATTGGTTTTTATAAATCCTTTGCTATTTAAATTAAATTGTTTATTTGTTTTGGATTTGTTTAATTTGGAATTTCGATTTTCTTTAGTTTCCATCTGCGTTTTTTGTAGGGATTCATATAAATATTTCATTTTGTGTTTATGTGTAGATAAGTAATCATGATAATATGTTCTGTTATAATCAAGGTCAAAGGGGTTTTTACTTTCAGTGTGTCCAAAAACTATTTCAAAAGGGGTTAAATGAAGATTTGAATGTATAGTATGATTGTATGCTAAAAGGCAATATTGGATTTTTTGCTGTTCAGGTATATTGGTTAATAGTCGATAATGTTCAATGATTGTAGAATGTAATCTTTCGATTGGTGAATTAGATTGATGGTGATGAGGTGTTGTTGTATGTAATTGGATTTTATGCAAGGCTATAAAATCTTTAAAGATATTTTTATTAAATTCTCCGTCGGCTATAATGACATTAGGAGTTGTAAATGTTGAAATGTATTTCAATAACTGTTCGGTTACTTCTATTAAATTTCGGGATTGTAAAGGATAAGCTTGTGCAAATTTCGAAAAAGCGTCAATAACTGTTAAGTAACTTTTATTTTTGATCTGGAATATATCGATATGAATTGTATGGAATGGTCTAGAAGAAGTAGAAGTTAATTGAAAAGGTTGATTAATAGGTTTTCTGTTGTATTTTTGTTGTTTACAAATTTGACAATTATTAATATAATTTGTAACTTTTATAATAGAGGTCCAATAATATTTTCTTTTGAGATGTTCAATAGTTCCATTTATTCCACGGTGGTTGGTTATTCGTAAATGGTATTCTTGAATTTGTTTTTGTCTTTCTTCAGGATTTAAAATATAGGTTACTT
The DNA here is from genome assembly GCA_929113105.1 of Agrypnus murinus. Classification (NCBI taxonomy): domain Eukaryota; kingdom Metazoa; phylum Arthropoda; class Insecta; order Coleoptera; family Elateridae; genus Agrypnus; species Agrypnus murinus. Next base: position 33,427,259 of record OV816031.1, read on the forward strand.
GAGTTATACAACGATGAAATTTGGGAGTATTTTCGTTTGTGATTGTATTAATGAAATTTGAAAAGTCTAAATAAAGCTGATCATCTGGGAAATAACAATAGTAATGATGTTTGGGTTGACAATGTTCAATTAATAAGGTATTAAATATTTCTGTTTTATTAATTTGATTAATGAAGATGGCGTAATGAGTAATTCTGTCGTATTTTGTGATTCTGATTGATCTTGGAATTTGAGCATTAATAAATTCTATCTGATTTTTAAAATGTTGTAGAGATTTCTCTGAAATATCAATTACGGGGGTTGAAGATTGTTGAGAATGTACCGTGTCAATATAAGAATTTTGATCATTATTTTCTTCGTTGTTCGGGTTTTCAATGTTTTCAGTAGTGTTAATTTGAGGGGGATTATAAGTTGGAATGTCGAATAAGTCTGTAATGTCGGAAGTACTTGCTCTGCTAGCTAGTCTGCTGTCATAATTAATTTGTTCAGGTTCAGGGGTTGATATCGATGCAGGTCTAATATTTAATGGTGAATTTGAATTCTGGATAATGCATCTGCAACTTTATTTATTTTTCCGGGAATATAATTTACGGTAAAGTCAAATTCTTCTAATTTCATTGCCCAACAAGTTAATTTTGAATTTGGTTCTTTTAAATTCTGGAGCCATACTCTGCCTGGTCTATGATCTGTAAATAAGGTAAATTTCTTTCCATAAAGATAGGGTCTAAATTGTTTTGTTGCCCAAATAACTGCTAATAGTTCTCTTTCGATAGTACTATATAATTTTGTTCAGAATTATTTAAAGTCCTAGAAGCATAACAAACAGGTTTTCCTTTTTGAAATAATACTGCGCCTAAAGCGAATTTGCTAGCGTCTGTGGTTAGTTCAAAAGGTTCATCAAAATTGGGGTATTGTAGAATTGGTTCGTTAATCAAAATTTTTTTACAATGTTCGAATTTAGATAAAACTGTTGTATGAATAATTTTGTTACCTTTCTTTAAACATATGGTTAAGAATTTTGTGATTTTCGCGAAATCTTTTATAAATTTTCGATAATATCCAAATAGTCCTAAGAATGATTTAATTTCGGTTCTTGTTTTGGGTGCTGGAAAGTTTTTGATTGCTGAGATCTTGTTTGGATCTGGTTTTATTCCTTCTGGAGTTACAATGTGTCCTAGATATTTAATGGATTTATGTAGAAATTCTGATTTGTCTAATTGAATTTTGATATTATGTTGTCTACATCTTTGGAATATATTTTAAGTCTAAACATGTGATCTTGAAGAGAAGCGGAATAAATTATGATGTCGTCTAAGTAGACTAGACATTGTTGGGGTGTTAAACCTATAAGGGCATTATTGATTGCACTCTGGTATGTAGCTGGTGCGTTTTTTAAACCAAAAGGCATTCTTTTAAATTGGAAATGACCTTCTTCTGTCGAGAAAGCTGTTTTTCTCTCTATCCTTTTTTCAATTTCTATTTGCCAGAATCCGGATGCGAGGACAAAAGTACTAAAATACTTAGATCTGCCTAAATTATCTAAAACGGTTTCTATTCGAGGTAATGCAAATTTGTCCTCGATAGTCTGTTCGTTCAGTTTCCTATAATCTATGACGATCATCCACTTCTGTTTTTGGGATGCGTCTAATTTCTTTTTTACTACCCAAATTGGAAAATTAAATGGGGATTCTGATGGTTCAATAATTTGGTCCTTTAACGTTTTATGAATTTGGTTTTTGACTTCTTCACGGTGAATCTGGGGATATCTATATGTCTTAGTGTAAATTGGGGCATCTGTTTTTGTCCTAATATGGTGTTTTGCTAAATTTGTTGCTGAAAGTGGTATGTCTGGGGTGTAGAATACGTCTTTGTATTTATAGCAAAGGTTTGTCAAGAGGGTTGCTTCTTCCTCATTAAGATGTTTTAATCTTAAATTATTTTTTAAATTTTCGTTCAAAATTTTTCTTACGTTGGAAGGGGATTTTACATTGAAATTATTAATTTGGATTAAATCATCTGAATGAGGAAGAAGCAACCCTCTTGACAAACCTTTGCTATAAATAAAGTGTTACAATCTTCTAAAATTAAAGGGTCATAAATACTGATAACTTGAGGTTTATTGGAAGTATTGATAAGGCTTATTTGAAAATAATTGTTGTATAATCTGACAATAGCTGAAGGCATAATGACGTGGGAGTTAAACTTAAGTTTGGGGGTTAATTTTGTTCCATTAATTCCAACTGTTGGAAGTGTTGTAAAAATTTCGGTTCGAGCTGGTATATGGATCTTTTTTATTGGTTCCTGATTTGGTTTTAATTTTGAAAAATTACAATGATTTCGTTGTTGCATTTCTTGATTTAATTTGGAAGGGTTACAATAAAAAGGTACGGTTGTTTTTTCGGTTTGGATATGCATCCATTTATTATCGATTGATGATGATAAGTCCATCAAAAGACCTGATCCTATAAGTCCTACATAGTCGGGATGAAAATCAAATAAGTAACATGTATGAAGTCCTTCTTCGTCGAAAAGATTAGGTATAGGGATGTCTGCTACGTAGTTATGTTGAGTAGTTCCATGCGAAGTTGTAATTTCAAAATTATATTTATAAATAGATTCTGGAAAGTTTTCTTGCACGAATTTGGGAGAAATGATAGTTTTTGAACTCCCTGTATCGATCAATAATTTTTCATTCGATCCTGGGATCATTACATAGGGTAAGTTTGCTTTGGGGTTTATGTTAAAATGTAATAGGGGTTCCGAGGCTCTTAATGAAAATTTACATTAGAGTCCATATTTTCGTATTCTTCTTCTGGTTGATTGTAATATTGATTTTCTTGGACATATTCGTCTTGGGGATGTTCATCTTGAGGATAATTAGGATTTTCATTAGAAGTATTATCAAAATATACGAGATCTGGTTCGCCGTATTCAATATTATTGAAAGATGTTGATGGTAAATTATCGTCGTGATAATTTATGTCTTCTGGAATTGCATTTGGAAATCGTCTAAAGCGTTGTGAGTTCGTTCTGAATTTATTTTGGTTTCCTAATTGTCTGGTAGCGGGTCTTTTAATTATGCTAACCTCCAAAGGTTCTATATGTGGGTTGATGGTTCGGTTTGAAAGAACTAAAATTTCTAGATTGATTTGATCTAATGTTGCTACTTGAAGCATTATTCGACGTGAAATTTGGGAAATTATTTTGTCTATTAGAAAAATTACTTGGTCTTGAATTATTATTTGAAAAAGTAGGAAAATTATTTGGCAAATTATTTGGTCTTGAGAAATTAGGGAAATTATTTAGATTTCCAAATCTTTCAGTTCTAGGTTGAGTAGTACATAGGTTTTGGGATGTCGACGTTTTCTGTGTCGACTACTAGCATATAAAGCTATTACTACTATATAAAGTTATTATAAAATTGTTATTGAATTAACGTGAAATTGATTAATTCTAATATTATTATATGATTGTTAGGATATATTAATATTATTCTTTATTATTGCTAAATTACAATAAAAACAATAATAGAGCTTTTATAATTTGATAATTCTCTATATCCTGAAACGTAAAGTGCGTACATACAGCGAACGACTCCCGGCCGCTCTAGTATCTCGGCAGGTCACTTTGGTTGCGGCCATAATAAGTACGTAGTACGTGCACATTATATATCCTTCTAATGGCTTTAAGTGCCGGTGTCCACATGCGGAATTCCCGTTGCGAGCTCGCTGCGGGCCCGCAAATGCGGTCTACGATACTATAAGTTAAATGGTGCAGTTCACACATAGTGCGTCATCCTTGCGAGCATCTTGCGGGCGTTTCTTGACGCAGATCCCTACAGCCCCGCAAGGTTGACGCAGCCGCAAGTACGGGCTCAAGATACCTTGTATATTGTGCGGTTCACACATGCGGGCGTTTGACGCAAGAATAGTAATAGAATTAACAATGGTGAGTTCTATATTTTTGAAGAATTATTGGATATTCAGCTGTTTATTGGTGTTATTTGTCAAAATTTAATGAAAAGGATGACAAGTATTGTTAAGTGAAGGGAAATAGAAAGCATTAAGCATGTAGTTAAAATTTAAGTCATATGTTTTTAAACCTTTTTATTTAGAAATTCAGTTTTGGTTCACTTTTATCTTATATATATATATATATATATATATATATATATATATATATATATATATATATATATATATATATATATATATATAAATAACTAGGGTTTTTAAACATATTTCTGATAAAAGTCTATAAAGCTACTTACTACCTGTAAATAACTGTGCGGAATTCGGGCTACTATTGTGGGTGTTATTAAATTTAGAAATACCTACCTGCTTATGGGGGCTATAGGGACAGCTTGTGAATTTCGGTTTATTCGATTTATAAATTATTTGAAAAGTTTTTTTTGAAATCTAACGTAGCACAAGCGATTGTACATCAACCAATATTATAATAAAATAGTAAACGTGCTTTCAAATTAGTTTTTAAATCTAGTATCTAAGTCAATTTTAGCTATCTTGGACAATAGAACTTTATTCTTATTTAAAAAGAAAATTTGAATCAAAAGTAGAATACTATTGTCCAAGATAATACCTACAAAAATTAATTTGAAAGGGCGTTCGCTATTTTATTAGAATATTTGTTGATATTCAATCACTTGTGCAACGTTAGATTTCAAAAAAAACTTTTCAAATGATTTATAAATCGAATAAAGCGACATTCACGACCTTACTAATTATTACTACATATATTGTAGTTGTATTGCTTTAATTATGCTTTTGGTATGAAGAATTATGGGACGAGCGTTAGTTAAGTCTTATTTTGTGTGTTTGTATACTTTCTTAATAAACATTGTCTTAAATTATAAACGTGTTATTTAATTATACAAAACCTTCGACAATTATCTTTAATGAAATATAATATAAATACAAAGATTAGTTAAAGTTTCACAAGTTTTATTAATATCTTAACCTGACAATATTGTTTCGACACTTTATGTCATTACCAAAGGTAGATAAGATTGATAAACAAACACGTTGCTAAGGATAAATACATACAGAAAATAGGTAACTAGATACAATACATACAAAAACTAAATAGGTATCTAACACTTCTAATAAAGGAGAATTACTAAGCTCAGTTTGTTCATTCATTAAAGGTACTGTGCGTTTATGTCTGTATATTTCAAAAGCTTCTAAGATGTCTAATTTGTGTTTGTTGTTGCAAAAATGTAAGAATTTAATGTTGTTTTGAGGTGTCATTGGGTGGTTCTGTTCCAAAATGTATCACCACAACACACCGTCCACTAACGAAAGCGAAAACGAAGAAGTGCAATATGTAAATGAATCTGTTGTTGATATGCAGTATATGTAACACATTTGTATCTGTAATACCTTTCCGCGAAAGTTTATAATGACCCTAATATAAAATAGTACTTTAATTTATATGTTTTGCTGTACGGAATTGATGTTGAACTTTTAGTTAAATAAATATTACAACAAATACACGATAACCATACTTTTATCAAAATGTTTTTTATTTTTAATAAATTCTTAAGGGAAGCATTGCTTCCATGGACCGCAGACCTACTACCGTATCGCCGTTATAAAGGATTCTTTCCATTTTTCCGGGAACGTATTAGTTTTTAGAGCTAAATTATAAATATATAAAAGAAGTACTTTCAGCCATTCTCCACAGGTATTTAGAATGTGGGTTGGTATATTTTCTGGTCCAGCAGCTCTTTGATTTTAAATTCTTAAGAGCATTATTATAATCAACTTCTATATTAATCCAGCAAGTGTGAGCAATTCGTTGCTAAAAACGGATTAATTAATTTATTGCCCATTTGTTGTAACTTTTTTATACTGTTCATTTATCAGGTTAGGTTTTCCATATCTTCAATACAATTTATGAAGTGAACACTATTTTCATATTTTATAAAGGTATTTCCATTGGTAGTACACAGACTTATTACCACATCTCTTACAACTAAACGTTTTACCAGAAGTGTTATTTGACTTATCAAAATTCTTTGACAGATATGACTTTTCCCCAGAGCTGGTTTGTTTTTGTACGTTATTTCCAATATTTTTATTCACATGGAAAACTTCGTCTTGATTACTTCCACACATAGTTTTGGCATAAGCTCGACTTGTTTCAATAGCCCTACAAAATTCAGCTGTTTTTGTTGACGTTAAACTTACCTCTCTTAAAAGATGTTCTTGTAAGCGTTGGTCATTAAGAGATAAAAAAAACGTTTTAAAGTTGGATGCCATCTTTGGCAAAACCAAAGAAATTCAAATAAATTTAACAAACAGTCTTGTATGTATACAGAATTGCAGATTGAATCAGAGCAGGACAAAGAGGATCATAGTTGTTTATTTGAATTATTTGATACTGTAAGTGTGTCTAATAATAATTTAGTAGAGGTAATTGAAAAACCTAATGTCGATTCTTGGTGGTTTCAAATTACAATTAACAAATCTGAACTTACTTTTAAGTTGGATACAGGGTCCAATATTAATTTACTATCTTTGAAAGTATTTAATAAAGTATGTCCTTGTGTTGAATTAAGAGAATCTCCTATTACAGTTATTACTTTTGGTGGTTTCCGTATTAGTCCAGTAGGTATTGCAGATATTTCTTGCACTATTAAAAACGAAAAGATAATTTTAGAATTTGTTATTGTTGATGTATCATCATCTCCAATACTAGGCTTAAAATCTTGCCTACACAGAGAGAAATACTTCATAAGAGCTTTGCACAATATTGTTCAAAACGGTGTTGGAGAAATTTATATTATAATTGTAGAATCGTATTGTCCAGCGTTGTGTAGGATTTCGTTACTGAATTGTCTAACAGGAACTTACGACAATTATTTAACACAGTCAGATTTAGTTCTGCATTCTTTGGAACAATGTTGTAGAAGATAAGCTAGCATATTATGTTGAAGTATAATTGTAAAAAATGTTTAGAAAAATACAATATTTTGTTTGAATGAAATCATAATCCAGTGTTCAAACTGCTTGCTACTAATTATTGTGTTTCGCAAAGTTTATGGATGACATCCTATAGATGTCACCACTTGTAATTATCGCTATTAATGTAAATTCGAGATTTATACATAAACAGGCGACGGCAAAAGGAAATTTTAGTGTTATACGTGTATATACTACACGTTGTATAGTATATAAATACTATACATTGTATAGCTATATACATATGTTACATATATTTTAATATATGTAAAAATATATATTTTATTTGTGATATCTAGCCTTCTGTATAGAATATTTGTGCCAGAGTATTGCACAATTTGTATAAATGTGAACAAGTAATTGTGTTAAATACTATTAAGCAATTCTGGCGCACACTAGCGCAACAATTGTACAATTTTGTATAAAATTGTATGCAATAACATTACACATTCTGTTTTAATAAGTAACACAATTTGTTATGGAAACTTATACACAACTATTCATTTGATTCTACAAAATTACTATTGACTTCCACAAAATCTTGACAAACTAAATGACACAATCTTGTTTTATAATTGTACACAAATTGTCCCTGTCACTTTTTTAAGACCAATTTGTTTTACAATACCACACAATTGTTGATGAAATTTAAATACATTTTTCTCTGTGTAAGATTAAATTTAATAAAGAGGGTGGATTTATGCAGGTCAATTAACGAAGACAAAATTAATTTTGTTCAAACTAACAAAGATGTATTTGAGGGCCTAAGGAAAATTCCTTTTGAATATACAATTAGATTAGATGAAAAAGCTATACCTGTAGTTAAACCGCCACGTAGAATTCCAGAATCTATTCGACCGAGGTTGAAGGGTGCCTTAGACAGTTTAGAAAAGTCTAATATTATTACAAAGGTTGATGTTCCTACTGATTGGGTTCATGATTTGGTAATAATTGAAAAACCAAATAAAAGTTTGAGGTTGTGTTTAAGTCCTTTAGAACTAAACAAGTATGTAAAAAGGGAATATTTTAGTATTCCTAATCATGAAAAATTAACTGCTAATCTGGCAGGTAAAAGTGTACTTACAGTAATGGATATGAAAGAAGGCTTTCATCAAGTGCCTCTTGATAGTTCGTCTTCATTTTTGTGTACCTTTAATTGTAGTTCATTTGGTAGATATAGATATAATCGTTTACCTTTTGGTTTAGCCACTAGCCCAATGATTTTTCAAAGAGACTTAACCAGGATTTTTGGTGACATAAATGGAATTAAAATATTTTATGATGATCTAATTATTGCTGCTTCAGATGAAGTTGAACATGATAATATCATGAATTTGGTTTTAGATCGTGCCAGAAAAAATAATGTTAAATTTAATGAGAAGAAATTGCAATATAAGGTAGATAGAGTTAATTATTTGGGATTAGTTTTCTCAAAAGAAGAAGTAAGTCCAGATAAAAAGCACATAGAGGCAATTAGTAATATGCAAACTCCAAATAATAAGAAAAGTCTTCAAAGATTTTTAGGTGCAGTTAATTTTTTTACATAGGCATGTTCCTAAACTTTCTGTTTGTACTTCAGTACTTAGGGACTTATTAAGGAAAGATTGTATTTAGCATTGGGAAGCAAGTCATCAAGAAGCTTTTGAAAACATAAAAAGGTTAATTACAAGTGCTCAGGTTTTGAGTTTTTTCGATCCAAAACTTCCAATTGAAATACAGTGTGATTCAAGTAAGGATAGTATAGGGTGGTGTTTACTTCAAAATGGAAAGCCTGTTTCATTTACTAGTAGATGTCTTACTAGATCAGAGAAAAATTTTGCAATGGTAGAGAAGGAACTTTTAAGTATTGTTCATTGTACCTCAAAGTTTCATCAATTTATTTATGGCTATCCTGTTCCTGTTAAAACTGACCATAAACCCTTAATAACTATTCTAAAACAAGATTTGTACAAAAATAACGTCAGAATTCAACGATTATGGTTGAAATTATTAAAATATCAATTAAATGTTGAATACTCACCTGCTCGTAAAATGATTGTTGCAGATTTTTGATCGAGAGCATTTGTTGGATTTCCAGTAAAAGATGATCCATCTTTAAATGATATTGTTCACACGGTATCCATTGAAGAGTATATGCCTTTATGCAACAAAAAGGGTAAAAGAAATACAGGAACAATCTGCTAAAGATTCAACAATACAACTGTTAACAAAACAGATTAATGAAGGTTGGCAATATTTTGATAAAACACTAGCATCAACAGAATTATTACAATATTACAGAGTAAAAGATGATCTAATAGCGCGGGATAATGTAGTTCTCTTGGGAGAAAAAATAGTAATTCTTAAAATTCTTAGGGAAAACATATTAAAAGTGGTTCATGAAAGTCATGGGGGTGTACATAAGGCGATAAAAAGAGTAAAAGCTTCAGTTTATTGGCCAAATTTAAAAAAGGACTTAGAAAATTATATTAAGTCTTGTAGCATATTTGATAGATTTAAACCAAATAATTTTAAAGAACCTCTGTTACAAACTAAAGTACCAAATCTGCCCTTTCAAATGATAGCCATGGATATAGCCGAACATCAAAGAAATTATTATTTAGTTATAATGGACTACTTTTCAAACTGGTTGGAAATCATTAAAATACGAAATAAAACGGCCAATGAAATCATAAAAATCCTTTTTTCAACTCATAGCATACCCAAAACAATCAGAAGTGATAATAATCCTTTTAATAGTAGGGAGTTTTACCAGTTTGCAAATTCCTGGGGGTTCGATATTGTTACATCAGGTCCTCATTATCCACAATCAAATGGACTAGCTGAACGAGCAGTGGGAATAGCAAAATCAATTTTAAATAAATCAGAAGATTTACAATTAAGTTTATTAGAATATAGGAATAGCCCTGTGGCAGGATTAAAATATTCTCCAAGTAAGTTATTGATGAGTCGTGTATGCAGAACAAAGATACCTATAACATTTATGTCCATCAGTAGTTCCCAAAAGTATAAATGAAGATAGGAGAAAAATTCAACAAACATCTAAAAATAGTTTTGATAAGAACTGCAAGGAAAAATCACCCTTTCAATCGGGAGAACCAATTTTAATTAAAAATTCACTTTGGATTCCAGGTAAAATTGTAGAGCCTTTAGGTGAACCTAGGTCATACAAAGTTCAAGATGAAAGAGGAGTAAATTATAGAAGAACTAGTTATCATTTAAGACCAAGACAAAATCTAAAGCCTCCAAATCGATATACGCGTTAAAATATAATAGTTAAAATGTTCAATTGTTATGTATATATATATATGTATTGTTATTATTATTGAAAGTATTAAAACAATTAAGAAAAGGGGGAAATGTACATTGGTTACTTAGAGATAGTTGTCATGGAAGAAAGAATAAACAAGTTTGTCATAAAATACAATTTTGGGTAAAAGAATGTATTTTGAACTTTCTTAATAAAATATTATATTTGTTGTATCCTTATTTTATAATTTACTACTACTTGCATTAACAAAGACAACATTCCAGGGAATAGAATTTTCCAAGAAAATAATTATTAAACAAACCTTGATTGTGAGTAATCTGTAAGAGATACATATATGCTACCGGACTTTTTTGTAGATCTTCTTGAGACCTACAGTTCGTTCGATTACAATTTGCCTTTATCTGTTGCCGTTTTCGCATCGTAAGGCATTTTGTGTTTTGCAAATTTTATTATTTCTTTTACATTTTGCTCATTATACGACCCTCAAAATACTTTTTGACCATTCTTTATATAACTAAACATTTTCCAAGAAACAAGCTACCCCGAATGGTGAAAACGGTATTAATTATCGGTATTATTATTATTCAGTGATTCTCGAAATTCAACAGCTTTTGCAGAGACATAAGTTAATTGTAATTATTTGAGAATGCGTGCACCTACGAATCATGCGGGGTATATGGTACGCACGCAGATTGCAGGCGACCGAGTTACCAGCAGCTCAACTTTTGTAAATCGATCTCTTTTCTTACTGTATTGATAGCTGATGCGATCAGAGACGTGTTCGTTGATTTTTCAACGCTAGTTGTAAATAATTTCAATCTTTACTTAGTAAAATTAGTGAGCTTGGTTCCTTTCAAAAGATGTTTATTTTGGTAAACAAGGTAGCGGTAAGATACAAATTTGATTATTACTGGTCTGCATTGTGGCTAGGGTTGTAACTTTTTTTGGAAAAGATGGAATTGTTGAAAAGTTCAGTCATCTTTTCAGGAAAAGTTCAGAAAACTCTGAAAAGTTAATTTTTTAGTAATAATAAGATGTAAATTTAAATATAATAACGGCTAAAAATTATTTTGACACTTTTATTTACAAAAATAATTATAAAAACCGATTTAAACACATTAATTAATTACTATCATAAGAATTAATAAAATCTTGAATGCTGATTGTATTACTATTACTGCTAGTAGTTTTATCTTCATCTGTCAAACTATTCTCTTCTTCTTTTGTCAATGTTTGTTTCCTTCGTTTAGCAGGAATTTGGTGTGATTTTAAGCTTGTGAACCGTTTTCTCGAACACAGACAAGCATACCAATACTACTACCTGATTCAGAAGGATGGTTTGTTAGCAGCTTCAAATTATGTCTGATGTATACTATATTTCCTGCATGCTTGGTTGTTAAACAATTTGACTTTTTGTATGAATTCAGCTATATGTATATACTAAAACTCTCAGTAGCTGCTAATGTAGCCATCAACAAAATTATTTCTTACTACTATGAGTGAGCATGTGTTTTTTGAGATTACCCTTTTCAGAACATTTATAATCGCATAAATTACACTCAAATGGTTTCTCACCACTATGAGTAAGCATGTGTTTTTTGAGATTACCCTTTTCAGAACATTTATAATCGCATAAATTACACTCAAATGGTTTCTCACCACTATGAGTAAGCATGTGTCTTTTGAGATTACCCTTTTCAGAACATTTATAATCGCATACATTACACTCAAATGGTTTGTCACATTTATGATTGAACATGTGTTGTTTAAGACTACTTTTTATATAACATTTATAATCGCATAAATTACACTCCAATGGTTTCTTACAACTATGTGTGCGCATGTGAGTTTGAAGATTACTTTTTTGAGAACATTTATAATCGCATAAATTACACTCAAATGGTTTCTCGCCAGTATGGGTGAACATGTGTTGTTTAAGACTACTTTTTAAAGAACATTTATAATTGCATACATTACACTCAAATGGTTTGTCACCATTATGATTGAACATGTGTTGTTTAAGACTACTTTTTGTATAACATTTATAATCGCATAAATTACACTCTAATGGTTTCTTACCACTATGTGTGAGCATGTGAGTTTGAAGATTACTTTTTTGAGAACATTTATAATCGCATAAATTACACTCAAATGGTTTCTTACCACTATGAGTAAGTATGTGAGTTTGAAGATTACTTTTTTTAGAACATTTATAATCGCATAAATTACACTCAAATGGTTTCTCCCCAGTATGGGTGAACATGTGATGTTTAAGAGTACTTTTTATAGAACATTTATAATCGCATAAATTACACTCTAATGGTTTCTTACCACTATGCGTGAGCATGTGAGTTTGAAGATTACTCTTTTTAGAACATTTATAATCGCATAAATTACACTCAAATGGTTTCTCGCCAGTATGGGTGAACATGTGATGTTTAAGAGTACCTTTTATAGAACATTTATAATCACATAAATTACACTCTAATGGTTTCTTACCACTATGCGTGAGCATGTGAGTTTGAAGATTACTTTCTATAGAACATTTATAATCGCATACATTACACTCAAATAGTTTGTCACCATTATGATTGAACATGTGTTGTTTAAGGCTACTTTTTATATAACATTTATAATCGCATAAATTACACTCTAATGGTTTCTTACCACTATGCGTGAGCATGTGAGTTTGAAGATTACTTTCTATAGAACATTTATAATCGCATAAATTACACTCAAATGGTTTCTCGCCAGTATGGGTGAACATGTGATGTTTAAGAGTACCTTTTATAGAACATTTATAATCGCATAAATTACACTCTAATGGTTTCTTACCACTATGCGTGAGCATGTGAGTTTGAAGATTACTTGCTATAGAACATTTATAATCGCATACATTACACTCAAATAGTTTGTCACCATTATGATTGAACATGTGTTGTTTAAGGCTACTTTTTATATAACATTTATAATCGCATAAATTACACTCTAATGGTTTCTTACCACTATGTGTGAGCATGTGAGTTTGAAGATTACCTTTTTGAGAACATTTATAATCGCATAAATTACACTCAAATGGTTTCTTGCCAGTATGAGTGAACATGTGTTGTTTAAGATTACTTTTTATAGAACATTTAAAATCGCATAAATTACACTCAAATGGTTTATCACCACTATGATTGAACATGTGATGTTTAAGACTACTTTTTATAGAACATTTATAATCACATAAATTACACTCAAATGGCTTCTTACCACTATGAGTAAGCATGTGAGTTTGAAGATTACCTTTCTGAGAACATTTATAATCACATAAATTACACTCAAATGGTTTCTCACCACTATGATTGAACATACGTCGTTTAAGAGTACTTCTTATAGAACATTTATAATCGCATAAATTACACTCTAATGGTTTCTTACCACTATGTGTGCGCATGTGAGTTTGAAGATTACTTTTTTGAGAACATTTATAATCGCATAAATTACACTCAAATGGTTTCTCGCCAGTATGGGTGAACATGTGATGTTTAAGATTACTTTTTAAAGAACATTTATAATTGCATACATTACACTCAAATGGTTTGTCACCATTATGATTGAACATGTGTTGTTTAAGACTACTTTTTATATAACATTTATAATCGCATAAATTACACTCTAATGGTTTCTTACCACTATGAGTGAGCATGTGACTTTGAAGATGCCCTTTTTGAGAACATTTGTAATCACATAAATTACACTCAAATGGTTTCTTACCACTATGAGTAAGCATGTGAGTTTGAAGATTACCTTTCTGAGAACATTTATAATCACATAAATTACACTCAAATGGTTTCTTACCACTATGATTGAACATATGTCGTTTAAGAGTACTTTTTAAAGAACATTTATAATCGCATAAATTACACTCTAATGGTTTCTTACCACTATGCGTGAGCATGTGAGTTTGAAGATTACTTTTTGAGAACATTTATAATCGCATAAATTACACTCAAATGGTTTCTCACCACTATGAATGTGCAGGTGACTTTGAAGAAGACTTCTATAAAAACATTTATAGTCACATAAATTACACTTAAATGGTTTCTCGCCACTATGAGTAAACATGTGTCTTTGAAGATGACTTTTTCGATACCACTTATAATCCTCAAATGGTTTGTTACCTCTATGAGTGAAGATGTGACTTTCAAGATTACTTTTTGAGACCATTCACATATAAACACTCGAACGATTTGTTACTTCTATAAGTAATCAGATGTTTTTTTATGTTACTCTTTTTAGAACATTTATAAGCGCATAACATACACTCAAATGGTTTGTCACCATTATTAGTGAGCACGTGCGTTTGTTTCCGTTTTTTTCTTAGAACTTTTATAACCACATAAATTACATTCAAATTGTTTTCTGCATTTGCGAGTGTGCATGTTATGATAATTAGTTTTGTGTAAAAATTTGAACTGACGTGTTACAGTAGAATATTTTCCTATCAGTCTTCACTCGCTTTATATTTTTGTGGAATACTGGTGTCATTGATGTTTTCCCTTACACTCACTGTACGTTTTAATTTCGTTTTAGATATTGCAATCTCCCGGGACTTCGGACTATCTTGATATCCACTATGTTTTGTACCTCAATTGCTTCACCGTCCATTTGATATGTTTATAGAATTATCACAACCTGTAACAAGCAAAAATAACACTATATTTAATGGTGTCTCCTACCACACATTGTATTTGACTAATTACCAATACGTATTTCAATAACGATATTACCTCTTTCTTTGCATAAAACCAGTCTTTTATACTGAGAAAAAGCACTTTGCGCCGCAAAAATGTGGTTTTAGCAGAGAAAAACGTAACATTGTTACCGAAATACGTATTGGCAATTACTCAAATACAATGTGTGGTTAGGAGACCCGTTAAATATATACTACGTTCTAGAATTGCATCTTTTACGTGTCTTTACTTGTTCGCTTTTTTTTTATTCACGTCAAGAGCAAACAGATGACATTTGCTCGCGTTTTTCATGAAAATTCGTAGTAAATCGACGTAACTCAATTACATCGGATTTTCTTGAGCGTGCTTACAGATTTTGCGCGGTTTTGCAGGCAAATTCAAATAATTAATACTAAACATCCCTTAAACGTGAGAAAAGCGTGTTTATGTTTACAGTTATGGACATGTACGTGTCGCGGTAATCCAATTAACTTATTACTATTGTTATATTGGTTAAACACCAATCCTAATTACGCTTCTCCCTATCAGTTCAGTAGTTATTTTAAAAGTTTGAGGTTATATGTGACTAAACAGTTCTTTTATTAAATCTGTTCCAATTACATCTTAAATCACGTGACAAAAAAATTTGTTCGATCGGCTCTTCATCTGGATGTTATTCTAGAACGTAGTAATAGTGTTGTGATAAACCACAGGCCTTACAATCCATTATTAGCAAAAATAAGTTTCTATGAAAAGTTAAAGCTTTAGTGCGATTGCAACTTCACAATTGTAGAAATTTAATAAAATATACAATCATTGATATTTATTACACTAAATGGTTAATGGAATCTCTGGTAAAAATTTTGTGTTAAACTTTAATATCTTGAATATTACCTAAATCATGAATTATACATCCACTACACACAAACAGCAATGCCTTAAACAAAACTTGAGTTAGTATATAGACAAAAAAAACCTAAAAAATAATCCTACCCCAAAGCCAAGATTCTCATTGTTAAACCCAATTGTTTTTTTAATGCTAGTAGTAGTAAAAGCAAAATGACTTCAAACAGATTAAAGATAAAACGTTATTACCAGTACCTGAGGCTTTTTCTAGCGATGAACAATATTTATGCATGTGCAAGATTTAAAACATTTTATTTTGTTACAAAATAATGGACATTATTATTACAAGTACATATAATTTTTACACAAACAATAATAATAATTATTTATACCAACCATCGTATTCCATTGCTTAGTATGCAATGGATAAGAGATCAAAATTATGAAGAATGTTTGATACAGTTATCTTATTGTTATTATAACACAAACTAATAATACATAATAAGAATTTTATGGCAAGATTAAAACCAAATCTTTATTACAACCGAATTACCTTGGCAAATTACTGCCAATAATCAATAATGTCAAAAATCAAAATGATGTTAGTGCGCAAGTCACCGTTTAAATATACAGGATGAATCTACAAACCTAATATCCTTTAAATGGTAAGTAGAGGGAAGGTAGTAGAGCAAATTTATCTGTACAAGTGTAGGTCAAAACGTATAGTTTTCCAGAAAATGAGCTTTGAAGTTTTATTGAATTTTGGATCCGGTCCTGGCATTCGTATCTGACCTAATTACGGAATGTAGGCGTTATTTAGAACAGAAATATACAGTGTGGAAATAAACTTGCAGATAAGTAGGTAAAAATTGGGAGTTCTGAACCCACCCCCCACTCCTGACATTGACCTTGAACCTATCTCTCTCTAACACAGGGTGACCTTGAACCTATCTCTGTCACGTAAACGTGGCAACACCGCATTCTCAAGGTCAACAATATGACAACAATGTTGTGACCTTGAACTCAAGGCCACTCTTCAAGGTCAGCAATATGGCAACAATGCATTCAAGGTAACTAAATAAGGTATATTAAAGGTCATCAAACACCAGTCAAGGTCAAGCAGTAGATATATATATATATATATATATATATATACCGGGTGATTTTTTAAATTTCTGATCTAGAAAGCCATGACATAATTTTAAAACAAAAGATGCGGAAAACGTAGGGCGTAGTTTGAATCGTTCGATTTGTCACAACTGTCAGATTTGTGCGCGTTGTAACCATAACCTAAACTTCTCAAGTCAATAATCACATCGAAATTGCACTTAAACTCGCAATAAAATGCACACTTTGGTAAAAGCATGTTTCGCAAATGATCACTGTTTAAATATTTATCAATTTGTTTAATAAATGTAAAAGTAAGTAGTCAATTTGTCACATAAATGACATTTGGAATAGCAGTGTGATCAACGCTACGCCCTACGTTTCGGTGACCTTCGATACGGCGTAAAAATCACGACTTACTAGATCAGAAATTTAAAAAATCACCCGGTATATATATATATATATATATATATATATATATATATATATATATATATATATATATATATATATATATTGACTTAATAGAGGAGGGATTAAATGGGTGGTTTAGTGACAGTAGAGGGAGATGGCCGGTTCACGGTCCACACCTCCACACCTCTAGCAGGCAACCATGTATACATGCGAGCATATACGTTAATGTATAGTTATTACCATAGAGGGGATGCGATTATTTACGATATAATGCATAACGTTATATATTAATTATATAAATCTAATTACCCTAATTAAATTTATTAAATTATTTGTTCCAATTAAAAACGCTTAACGTTATTATCAAAGCTCGAAATTAAAAATAACAAAATCAAAGAATTTCGGGTAGGCGACCATATATACATATGAGCTAAATATATAGCTATCATTGAAAATATGAAAGAGGGATTGAAATATACGCTATAAATCAGGTCAGGGTAATATACCTTAACGATCCACAGGTAACAGAGCCCGCGTTTTTCCCACGTATTATCATTTAACTGCAACATTTTATTTTAATTACATAAATTTAATTAATTATATAATACCTATAAATAACATATTATTAATAAAGAATTAAGAATATACACAATTCAAATTTAAGATACCTTTCACGACTGACCAATGATACGGTATATGAATACTACGTTTGGCAATCAAGCATCGACACGATCGGAGGACAAACTTCAAAATTTTTATCTACACAATAATCTAGACGATATTTAATTAAAATACTTCAGAATAGTTAGCTACTCTCTTCTATCCCCAGGAGTTTAATAATAATAATATTAACAGATATCTCTCATCATAACACCTCCTCGGTATATACATCGTACATAAACTCGATCTTGCATCTTAACAAAAACTAACAATATATACTAAAGTTTCTTAGTCGATATGTATCAGGTAGAAAAAAAGGGTCACATTTGTAGGCAGGTAATAACTACGGTAATCTTAAAACACATCAGTCTATCAAATACTATTAAATAATTGCAATATTACATATATCATTTCCACATATCTTTCGTAAAATTCAGTTTATCCACAAAGAAAATTAATTAGTTTGACAACTCTTCACGTTAATAAAGGATAATTTATTATATACTATTATACATTATAACATTGAAATTCACAACCCATTGTTTGTTTGATGGTCACTGTTTAAAACCAAGCTTCTCCGTTGTTTGGTGGTCACTGGTTTTCCCTTTCTTTCTGTCTATAGTAAAGTCGCACCGGCGCGTTTAAGTTCCTTCTCAATAGGAGAGTGGAAGTAACAAAATGGCTTTTTGGCAATAGAAGTTGAATGTACGAGATATATTAGAAATTGGTTTTAAATATTAATTCGCTTTAGCGGAATAAATCTCACATTCAACAGAACGATCGCTTGATTATTTGTGTGCGATCGGTTGTCAAATTGGACGGATTAAGTTCTGGTGCTAACCATTTTAGGTAATATTTCCCTAGTAGTCACCTTGAGGGAATTGTTTTGTAAAAGTCCTTTCAGTTGATAGAAAGGTAAAAATCTTCAAATATTTAAACTTAATACAATATACAGGGTGATTTTTTTTGTAGGTCTTTTTTCTTTCTTTTGGGTTTTGGGTTTTGTTGTTCGTTGTCGTATTTGTGTTCCCGCTCTCTGATCGTGGGTTCCATTTAGGAGGTCCGTACCTACATCTATACAGGTATCGGGACGGAATTAAACAACCAACATCGTAGGGTGAAGTGATAACCCCTAAGCAGGGTTTTAAACATACAGCCGTGGATCTTCGAATGGTGGGACGTTTGTGAAAATTTGTATGTATTATATTGTAACAAGAGAGAAAAGGAACGAACCTCTTTTCGAGCGACAGGTGGTGTGTTCTGCCGCCTTCGAGAGAATGACGCATCGCACAAGCATGTAAATCAGACGTGGTTTATTCTGGTGTATTCTAGAAATACATGGTATGTTCGGGCGATTTCTGGAACGTTTATAGGATGGTATAAAGTGAACGTCGCGGAGAAAAGGATCAGTCAACAGCAAGTCATTAACTGTGTATTACAAAATAAATAGTGAATATAAATGTTGTATTAGAAATTCATAGTCTGTAAATAATAGTTTTTAATGGTTTATATCATAGCGTTAATTTATAGTGTATTCATTAGTGTATAGAAATAAATATTTGTTTGTGAATAGACGATTTAAACAGCACTTGTATTATTATTTTTAGAAAGAACGTTACAGTGGTGTTACAGGTGTGAGGTTTTTAAAATAAATAAAATCGCGTAATAATTATAAAGTGCTGTGAGATTAAATTTTTAGTGTTAAAAATAATTTCAACAAACAATTAAGATGGCGATGAAATTGTTGAAAGATCTGAAGGTAATAGACTTAAAACGCGAACTGGAAGAACGGGACTTGGAAACAACGGGCTTTAAAAGCGTGTTAATAAATCGGCTAAGAGAATGGCTTTTGGAACAGAAGGAAGACCCCGAAAATTACCTCTTCGAAATACCTGGACCCGCAATTGATACTAACGTATTGTTAAGTAAAATGGAAGAGAATTCTAGAAAGTCTGAAGAGAATTCTAGAATTTTAAAAGAGGAATTATTGGAAAAGTCTGAAGAGAATTCTAGAATTTTAAAAGAAGAATTACTTGAAAATACTAAAGCGTTGGAAGAAAAAGTATTGGAAAAACACGAAGAGAATTCTAGAAAGTCCGAAGAAAATGTTAGAATGCTTAAAGAAGAATTACTAGAAAAGGCCGAAGAAACTGTTAGAATGCTAAAGGAAGAAATACTGGAGAATTCCAGAAAATCTGAAGAAAGTTCTAGAAGGCTTAAAGGAGAATTGTTGGAAAATGTCAAAGCGTTGGAAGATAAAGTTTTCGAAGAATTTTTGGAGAATGCCAGCGCGTTAGGACTATTGGAAGGTAGACTGGCGGAACAAGATAGGGTAATAAAGATGGTAGAAGAGAAAATAGCCCAAATGCAATTACCACCAACAACTAAGAAAGACGATATGGCCGAAATGCTGGAAGATAGAATGAGGCAACTACGGTTTCCCTCAACTTCTGAGAGGCCGTTTAATGAAGTAAAGAAACAATTTAAAGAAGAAAAGGATCCTGCCGTAGGGATAAAAGTAAACCACCCACGTTCGATGGAAAGATACCTTGGTCCACCTACTACAAACAATTTGAGGCGGCCGCTGGGGCCAACGGATGGACACGCAAGGAAAAGGCCGTTTCTCTAACTGTGGCTTTGCGTGGAGACGCGTTGAACGTCCTGCAAACAATCCCAGCAGGACAGGAAAATGATTACCAATTGTTAGTGTCTAGATTGGAAATGAGATATGGAGACGCGCATCTTCAACAAGTGTATCACGCGCAAGTGAAGAATCGTATCCAGAAGAATGGAGAAAGCCTGCAGGAGTTTGAAGCCGATGTTGCGCGGCTTGTCCGATTGGCGTACCCTACGGCACCCGATTCATTTCTGGGACAACTGGCTGTGCAGACCTTCATTGATGGGTTAAGAGACGGAGAAACACAACAATCATTGAGGCTGGCACGACCAAGAACAACTGATGATGCGCTTGCTCACGCCTTAGAATTTGAAGCTGCAAAACAAGCGTCCGAGGTCACGGACGTGTTCGGACCGTTTTGGAAGAAGATGAAGGTTCTAAAGATCGCCTAGAAGAATTATTAATGAGAGTTCTTCAGAAGGAAGAGAACCGTAAGAAGAATCATCAAGAAGTTCGAGGGCCTCGTTGTTGGAACTGCGGCGAACAAGGACATGTAGAACGCCGTTGTCCCAAAATAAGAAAAGTACAACCGTCGGAAAAGTTAAAAAGGGTCGACGAGAGGGGGCGAACGTTGACCTTGAGTGGAGATGCCCCGGAGATCACCATCCATGCCGTAACATCGAAGAACAGTACCAGCAGTTTGTTCGTGGATGGGAAGATTGCTAACCGAACTGTTCCACTACTTATTGATACAGGGGCGACAAAATCCATCGTACGCCCTGATGTTCTACGATCAAGTATTAAGCTGTTACCCACAACTACTCAACTCCGTACAGCAACAGGTGAAGTGATACCAACACGCGGAGTGGTGAAGACGAAGATTGGTATTGGAAGTGAAGAACGTGATCATGAGGTGCTGGTAGCCGACATCATTGACGAATTCATCTTGGGAATGGACCTCCTGAGAAAATTTGGTTTTACATTGGACTTGAAGGAGGGTGTTTTGAAGGTTGGTAACGAAGAACTTCCGTTGCACCCACGAGAAGATCCTGTCGTAAGGGTTTCGCTGACAGAAGATGTGATATTGCCTGGTCAAAGCGAGATGGTTGTCGAGGCAGGTTTGGATGGAGATCTTCGGGTAGGATGTGTGAGAATGATGGAGCCTGTTTGTGATAAGAAGATCCATAGTGGCATATTGGTGGGAAAAGCGCTGATCAAGGTTGGAAAGACTGTACCGGTGAGGCTTATGAACGTTAATGTGGATCCGGTGACATTGAAGAAGAGTACCCTTGTGGGACAGTGTGTGCCAGTATTCCGAGTAGCCAGGTGTATGGCTGATGTTCCAAAACCAGTGCCCAAAGACCATGGTGGAAAATTAGTGGGTATGGTTACTAGTTCGTGCGAAGACCTTAACAGAACGGAAGTGAAAGAGGTACAGGGTTTGGTTCACCGATACCAAGATATTTTCGCTCTTGACGATAGCCAGAAGGGACGAACAAATATAGTAAAACATAAAATCAATACAGGCAACTCTATGCCTGTCCGTCAGCAGCCGAGGCGTCTACCTCTAGCAAGGCGAGCAGAAGCCGAAAAGATTATTACTGATATGGAAGAACAAGGGGTCATCGAGCCATCCAGTAGTCCATGGGCATCACCGGTGGTCCTGGTCAGTAAGAAGGACGGGTCAACGAGATTTTGTGTGGACTATCGGCAGCTTAACGACGTGACCAAGAAAGACAGCTATCCCTTACCACGCATCGACGACACGTTAGATACCCTGTCTGGTTCACGATGGTTTTCGACTTTGGACTTGAAGAGTGGTTATTGGCAAGTTGAAATGGAACCTGAAGACCAGGAGAAGACCGCGTTCACTATTGGTTCCGGACTATGGCAGTTTACGGTTATGCCTTTTGGTTTATGTAACGCTCCGGCCACCTTTGAGCGTTTAATGGAGACCATCCTGAGAGGGCTGTCGTGGAAGACCTGCCTGGTATACCTAGATGATGTGATTGTAGTCGGAAAATCATTCAACGAACATTTGAAAAACCTAGAGGAAGTGTTCCGAAGACTACGTGGAGCCAATCTGAAACTGAGTCCGAAAAAGTGCCACATATTCAGAAAGGAAGTGAAATATCTCGGGCACGTCGTATCACAAAATGGAGTGGCAGCCGACCCCGATAAGATTCGTGCAGTTCAAGAGTGGCTAACACCGAAAGATAAACACCAAGTTCGTAGTTTTCTTGGGTTATGTACCTACTACCGGCGTTTCGTTCCTGGGTTTGCCAATATAGCGAAACCTCTGACAAGGTTAACTGAAGATGGGCGCGAGTATGTTTGGAGCGGAGAGTGTGAAACAGCTTTCCAACAGCTGAAGCGTGCCCTGACAACAGCACCAATATTGAGCTATCCACGGACAGAAGGGCAATTCATACTTGACACAGATGCAAGTAATCTGGCCATTGGGGGGGTACTTTCTCAGATACAGGATGGACAAGAAAAGGTCATCGGCTATTTTAGTAAGGTTTTGTCGAAAGCCGAAAGGAATTATTGTGTGACCAGAAAAGAACTATTGGCCGTCGTGAAGTCCGTTGAGCACTTCTACAAATACTTGTACGGGCGGAAGTTTTTATTGAGGACGGACCATGCAGCGTTGAAATGGCTTCTACAATTCCGTAATCCTGAAGGCCAGGTCGCAAGGTGGATCGAACGATTACAAGGATACGACTTTGACACCGAACATCGAGCGGGCACTAGTCATCGAAATGCCGATGCTCTTTCAAGAAGACCCTGTCCAACGGATTGCCGTCATTGCTCTCGTTTGGAGCAGAGGGTTTGCCAAGTATTAAGGACTACCATCGTCAACGACAATTGGTTGCCGGAAGAATTGCAACGACAGCAGGAGGCTGATCCCGAACTAAAAATGGTACTGGAATGGAAGCGCGTGGGAGAAAGGCCTGCCTGGGAGGCCGTCAGTCCTTTCAACAGAACGCTCAAAGCATATTGGGCCCAATGGGAGTCCTTGAAGGTGGAAGACGATCTCCTGAAGCGAGTACTGGAGAGTGAAGATGGCACCACCATTAGGTCTCAGTTCGTGGTTCCAAGAAGCCGAGTGGCTACAGTATTGCGACATCTCCATGACGGTGCCTCAAGAGGACACTTCGGTGTGAAAAAGACTTTGGAGAAAGTTAGGGAGCGTTTTTATTGGGTCAATTGTAAAGAAGACGTGAAGGAGTGGTGCCGGAAATGTGAATTATGTGCCACTGGCAACGGACCCTCGGGGAAGCGAAGAGCACCTATGAGGCAGTACAATGTGGGTAGTCCTCTGGAGAGAATAGCTATAGACATTGCCGGACCATTTCCCGAAACCGACGATGGGAATAAATACATCTTAGTGGCAATGGTATAACCTACAGAAACACAAAGGCTATTTTTATATAACGAAACACTTAACCAACCAAAATGTAGCTGTGCTGGAAGTATCAGCTTGATCCAAATAACACTGCTTTAGTTTTTGCCAGCTAGCCCCCAATAAGTCGGAGAGGGGCGGGGTAATACAAGATATAAAAGATAAAAAAACAAGCGCCACTTCGTTTAAAAACAATGCTTATTACTAAAGCTTCAAGCTTATCAGGCAAACGAAGAAATAGATCTTCTACTAAAATATGGGCAACTCCCACATTTTGGTCGTACCGTACATATATACTTACAAATGACGAACTGGAAAGTAATATTAAAATCATACAAATAAATAAATAATAAATAAATAAAACGCACGTAGTGAAATGTAAACGTTCTAAGTAGGGCTTTATTTTACTTGCAACTATTTTCTATTGTGCAGATAAAAAAAATGTAATGTTTCAATGAAAAAAAAAGGTGAATGGTGATTTGTATCACAGTTGGTTGTACTTAAAACTACCCTACAACAATTCCACTAACCCACGGCTGTATGTTTAAAGCCTTGCTTAGGGGGTTTTCGCTTCACCCTTCGATATTTGGTTGTTTTGCTCCGACCCGGTATATGTATAGATGTAGGTACGGACACCAAGGGGAAGAACCTTCCAATTAAAATACACGGTCAGATGGGCAGGAACAAGAATACACCAACGAACAACAAAACCCGAAACAAAAAAAAGAAAGACCTACAAAGAAATCACCCTGTATATTGTATTATCTTTAAATATTTGGAGATTTTTACCTTTCTATAAACTGAAAGGTCTTTTAAAAAACAATTCCCTCAAGGTGACGGCTAGGGAAATAATAGTACCTAAAATAAAAAGACATTTGTGAGATTTAGCGCAACGAGGTTTTAACGAACAGAAGTTACCTAAAATGCTTAGTACCAGAACCTAATCCGTCCAATTTGACGACCGATCGCACACAAATAACCAAGCGATCGTTCTGTTGAATGTGAGATTTATTCCGCTAAAGCGAATTAATATTTAAAACCAATTTCTAATTTATATCTCGCCCATTCAACTTCTCGTACCAAAAAGCCATTTTGTTACTTCACTCTACTCTTGAGCAGGGAGCTCAAACGCGCAGGAGCGACTTCACGATAAACCGAAAGAAAGGGAAAACCAGTGACAACCAAACAACGGAGAAGCTTGGTTTTAAACAGTGACCATCAAACAAATAATGGGTTGTGAATTTCAACGTTATAATTCCCCCCTCAACTCCCAGTCGCGAAAACCCTTTCGCGGCTTAGCATAACCTAGCCTTGCTAAAATCTAACTTGCCCAAAATAAATTGAAAGAACAACCCACCAGGATGAAAAATACCATGCCAAAAAAAACATGACACCAAAAATGGACACCAAAAGGGCGATCCAAAAAAAATCCAAAAAAAAACAACAAAAGACAAACACAAATTGGAGGTGGAGGTAAGGAAAGAACAGAGGAACAAAAGGTTCCACCCCGAAGCATGAACAATGGTCGGGCAAGCAGGGTTCACTGCAAAGACGCGCTTCACACACGGTACTGGGCACAGTGGTATTCCACGTCGGGAAGGGACCACTGAGCAACTCCCAGTGCCCGAGGCTTGGCAACGACTCACAACAAAACCTACCAGCACGAACCACTGTACATGGCCAGCAAAAAGAACTGAACAGAGAGCCGCCGACATACTCTCTGCTCGCACCCAAGAGAAGGTAGTATAGAGGAAAAAAGAAGAAAAAGAAAACAGAGTGAAAAAGAAGGGCTCGCCCGGACACATGTGAAATGGGCAGACGGCAGAGCCACCGAGGAGCACAACTTCACACACGATGCGGGGCACTGCCAGTTCCAACGTCATGGAGACTGAACAGCGCCAAACCCCCGCATCCGAGGTTCGGAAGCACTACTCAGCAACACTAACCACCCGGACACCACACACGTACCGTTTGAGACAGAGAACAAGAGAAGAAGAAACCGGGGGTTAAAAAGGGAGTTCAGCCCAAAGAAACCCAAAAGAACCACGGTCTTGGGGATCCAGCCCAAGCCGTGCTATTGCAAATATGGAGTCAAAATCGGTATAGGAAAGAAGGAGAAGGTAAAAAGGAGAAGAGAAATTGTCAAATCCGGTATACAAAAAAAATAGTTTGGCTAAGCCAAAACGAAAGTCAAAATTGCTATATCAAGAACCTTGGTATAAAAGCCAAAAATAGATATTCGCAAAACAAAGATCGAAATAAAAACTAATAAGCCCTAACAAGTCGACAGATATTAGGTCGAACTGAGCGTATCACTAAACGCTCCAAATGAGGACAGCCCCAACCATCGCTGAACTCTGTGGAACCCAAACCACCAAATGGTTCCCCCAAAAAAAAAACAACCAAATGACCCTAATCTCCGACATGATTCGGAACATACTCTTTCAAATCTTTGGCATGAAATTTACCGGCTTCCCTACCAAGTTCATCAGCTAAAATATAAGTCCAAGGAGACACCTTTTTGTGAATGGTAAAAGGACCAATATAACGAGGAGCAAGTTTATGTGAAAAATATTTACTCGCATCAGAAAGAGCAAAATTTTTCCTTAAAACTTTGTCACCAATAACAAATTGAGTATCTCGCTTACGTAGATCATAGTAACGTTTATTGCGATCAAAAGAAGTTTTTATTTTATTACGCACTACCTCAAAAACTCCCTGCAATTTATCAGGAATAACAGTAGCAGACGAACGATCAACTTGCAGATCTTGAACTTTATCAGATATTTTATGATCAGTGCCTTTTAAAATATGTTCCCTACCAAAAGTTAAGAAATAGGGAGTATAACCAGTAGTTTCGTGACGACCAGTTCTAAGGGCACACCCAATCTTTGCTAATTCATCTGCCCAAGAACGCTGATTCTCTTTAACATAGGAACGAATCATAGTTTTAACATTTCTGTTCGCTCTTTCTGTGGGATTTGATTGCGGGTGATAATGCGCATTAAAACGAATTTTTACTGAATAGTTACTACAAAGAGTGCGAAACTCACGACCAGTAAACTGGGCTCCATTGTCTACCAACACCAATCTAGGTACTCCAAAAACTAAGAAGACTTCATCTTCAATTCTTGAACAAACCATCTTCGCTGAACTATTCCTAAGAGGAAATAGCAAACAAAATTTACTAAAATAGTCCACGATGACTAAGACATATGAATAACCTTTTGTACTCCTCGGGAGAGGACCAATCAAATCTATACTGACCATCTGCCAAGGGCGATCAACAATTGGTTGCGGAACTAACAGTCCAGCAGGAGGTCTTAAATCTGGCTTACATTTTTGACAAATTTGACAAGTTTTAATATATCGAGTTACATCGGCCTGCATTTTTGGCCAATAATATTTGGGAGTTAATCTATGATATGTTTTATATACTCCACCATGACCGGAAGTAGGATGATCATGTGCCTGACGAAGAATAGCAAGTCTATTTTCTTTCGGTACAACAAGTTTCCAAACGGTATCAGAATCATTTTCGGTTTTCATAGATTTATATAAACCTTCATTAGTAATACGCCATTGAGAAAACTTAGCAGGTTTAGCCCGAACCCTATCAACCATACTATTATACCACTTATCGGTTGAAACTATAACAGGCTCATCACCTGACTCAATACTGTCAAGAATCGGTACGGAACGTGATAACGCATCAGGTACCAAATGGTCTTTACCTTTACGATGGACCACCTGAAAGTCATATTCTTGGAGTCTCAAAGACCACCTAGCTAAACGACCTGTCGGGTTTTTTAAATTATGTAACCACACCAAAGAATAGTGATCGGTGATCACCGTGAAACGACGGCCTTCTAAATATGGTCTAAGTTTTTCTACGGCCCATAAAACTCCTAAACATTCCCTCTCAGTCGTAGAATAATTTCGCTCTTGACGAGTGAGAGAACGACTAAGGTAACATATTACACTTTCCTCACCATCAATCTGTTGCGTCAAGACAGCACCTAAACCAAAACCACTACTATCGGTTTGAACAGTAAATGGCAACTCAAAATCTGGACAACGTAAAATAGGTGCCCTAACCAAAGCTTCTTTCAAAGTCCGCAAACTACATTCACACTCAGATGACCAATAAAATTTGACACCTTTCTTAAGAAGGGTTGTCAACGGCTGAATGATATCAGAAAACTGTGGTACAAAACGACGGTACCATGAAGTCAAACCTATCAGACTTCTAACTTCAGTCACATTCCGAGGAGGCTGAATATTCATAATGGCCTGAACTTTCTCAGGATCCACATGAATTCCCTTCTGACTAACTACATAACCTAAGTATCGTAGCTCAGGAACACAAAATTTGCACTTATCCGAACTTAAAGTGATACCAGCCAAAGACAGTCGATTAAAAACCTCTCTTAATATTTCAATATGTTTTTCAAAACTATCTGTAACGATGACTATATCGTCCAGATACACCAAAACATATGGTTCCAAAGATGGACCAAGAACATTATCAATAAACCTTTGCCAAGTCGCAGGGGCATTATGTAACCCAAAAGGCATACGAGTAAACTGGAAAAGGCCACGATTGGGGATTGTAAAAGCCGTATATTTACGGGAATCCTCAGATAAAGGAATTTGCCAATAGGCAGACTTAACATCCAACGATGACAAAAATTTGGCATTTCGAAGTTTATCCAAAGTAGCACTTACATAGGGAATAGGATAAGCATCCTTCTCAGTCACACGATTAAGACGACGAAAATCTATGCAAAATCTGTAGGTCCCATCTTTCTTTTTGACCATTAGGACTGGGTTGGACCAGCCACTAGAAGACGGTTCAATGACACCTAAGCTCAACATACGATCAAGTTCTTCATCGATAAGACGTTGCATAAACGGACTAACCGGATAATATCTCTGCTTAATCGGTTCAGAATTTGTACGAATAACATGCTCAACCCTAGACGTACAACCTAACATCTCACTTGGAAGTGCTTTAGACTCATTCAAAATTTTCTCTAACTCCAATTTCTGTTCAAAAGTAAGTGTAGAATTACTAAGATGCATAACCTCAATAGATTCCAGTTCAACAGACGAATTATCAGAATCTTTTACAAATCGCCAACTGCCTTGTCTCAAATTGGGAACAATACCCATAAGGTTCCAAAAGTCAATACCCAAAATCAAAGTCTGTGGAAGATCCGGAACTACCAAAATAGAAATAATATGCATTCGATCCTGAAGTTGGATCGGTACATCAACTTGACCAATGCTCTTCACAGTTTGACCATTTGCTATGCGACAATCAGTCGCTCCAAACTTAGATAAACCAGCACCAAAACCTAAACTACATAAAAACGACCAACCTGGTTTACCAACTATAGTCCGAGAAGCACCGGAATCTAAAAGACCTAACAAATCATGACCCAAAACTTTTATAGACAAATACGGGCGTTCATCTCCTTCGGCATGAGCAAGGATAAAATTTAATAATACAGTGGTTGCTTGAAAAGAAGACTCGGTACTAACACCACCCATTAATGCCGAGTTCGACCGTTTCCCGAATTATTATCCCTAGGAGAACATTTCTTACAAGAAGTTTTAGTGACCCCCATCTCACCACAACCAAAACAACGTTCAATCAAGGGAGAAGAACATGCAGAACGCATGTGTCCTGTTTTCCTACAATTAAAACACAACCGTGACGAAACATCTGAGGCAGCACTACTGGAATTACTAGCAGTCTCAACAAAAGCTAAATCTGGCTCTAAGTCGGTTTTCCTTCTAGTTGGAGGAACATAACTGTCCGCCCTCAACCTTGAAGCTTCAAGCTGCCTACCAAATTGTAGTAAATCAGAGATAGAATTAATTTCTTTAAACGACAAATAAAATTGGTAAAATGGAGCTAAGTTCTTTAACAGTAATCTTAATTTAATCCCTTCAGAAAATTTTGTTGATAATCGGGAAAATAAATTATCCATAGCTACTAAATAAGTCCCTAGCGGTTCATTAGGACCTTGAGTCCTCCTACGAATTTCTTCTAAAAGCTTATCATCATAATCTAAAGGGAGATATTCCTCTTTCAAAAGTTTAACCAAAGAGTCCCAATCAGATACTTCATTTCTTCTAGATCTATAAAACAAAAGTGCTTGGTCTTTAAAAAGATCCAAAGCAGATGCAAATAACTGGGTCTTTGATACATTCCGAGCAATAGACAACTCATCCACTTGTTGCAAAAAAGCATTTAAAGAAATCTTAGATTCATGACCTGCAAATTTATCAAGTCCCCATTTAAAGACTGGTACAGACTTCGGCTGACCACATGGAGGATCAGGAGCAGCAAGGGTAGAAGAAGCTGCTGGGTTGCCCGTAGGAGAATTAACAATAGCTTCCCCAACGCTTAAACCTAGCCCTAACTGAATAGCTACTTCATCAGTTACCTGTGGTACTGAAGCTTTATCGTGAATATCGCTTATTAATCCAAGAATGGATTGAATGAACTCGGACCGCTTTGATGCAGAAGCCTCATCTTTGGCTTTCATGGCCGCAGCCCTACCTAATAGGTGACTTAACCTACTTTGCAATTTTTTATACGGATTAGAATCCACCCTATCATCAAATGACTCCAAAGCCGTATTAAGTTCAATAATAGCTGTAGAAATAGC
The DNA here is from genome assembly GCA_929113105.1 of Agrypnus murinus. Taxonomy (NCBI): domain Eukaryota; kingdom Metazoa; phylum Arthropoda; class Insecta; order Coleoptera; family Elateridae; genus Agrypnus; species Agrypnus murinus. The sequence goes on from OV816031.1 coordinate 33,457,964, forward strand.
ATCTGAATCTTCTTCAAAAGTAAACGGATGAGCTGGTAACTCAAGCACGGACTGATCTTGTTCCATTCTCATTAACTGTCGAAGAGACTTTCGCATACTATCAACATTAGAGTCAGGAAGACCTCTAATAGCTAACTCATAAGATAGTTCTGATTTACTTAACCTATCTATATGGATCTTCCGTTCCATAATGAACTAATTAAAAATCATGGCTAACAAAACAAATAACCAATTTATAATAAGATTAATAATCAATACTAATCAAATAACTTGTAACAAGAATACAACAAATTACAAAATACAATCCTGGAGTTGGTTCTTTATCCTAAATTACTAAATACTTAATCTATCAGGCAAAATATATTCCCCAAAAATATCCTAACATGCAAGAACAACAAATCTTAAGTGGTTTTTACAAAGTGGAATTTTCAACAACAGGCCCCACGTTGGGCGCCAATTTACTATAACCTACAGAAACACAAAGGCTATTTTTATATAACGAAACACTTAACCAACCAAAATGTAGCTGTGCTGGAAGTATCAGCTTGATCCAAATAACACTGCTTTAGTTTTTGCCAGCTAGCCCCCAATAAGTCGGAGAGGGGCGGGGTAATACAAGATATAAAAGATAAAAAAACAAGCGCCACTTCGTTTAAAAACAATGCTTATTACTAAAGCTTCAAGCTTATCAGGCAAACGAAGAAATAGATCTTCTACTAAAATATGGGCAACTCCCACATTTTGGTCGTACCGTACATATATACTTACAAATGACGAACTGGAAAGTAATATTAAAATCATACAAATAAATAAATAATAAATAAATAAAACGCACGTAGTGAAATGTAAACGTTCTAAGTAGGGCTTTATTTTACTTGCAACTATTTTCTATTGTGCAGATAAAAAAAATGTAATGTTTCAATGAAAAAAAAAGGTGAATGGTGATTTGTATCACAGTTGGTTGTACTTAAAACTACCCTACAACAATTCCACTATTCGAGATCTCGTTTTATCCTTAAAATTAACATGCATGCATAAATTGTAAACACATTGAATAAATATATACATATACATAAATAAAATGACACATAATACATACAAATTTAGACAAACATCCCACCATTCGAAGACCCACGGCTGTATGTTTAAAGCCTTGCTTAGGGGGTTTTCGCTTCACCCTTCGATATTTGGTTGTTTTGCTCCGACCCGGTATATGTATAGATGTAGGTACGGACACCAAGGGGAAGAACCTTCCAATTAAAATACACGGTCAGATGGGCAGGAACAAGAATACACCAACGAACAACAAAACCCGAAACAAAAAAAAGAAAGACCTACAAAGAAATCACCCTGTATATTGTATTATCTTTAAATATTTGGAGATTTTTACCTTTCTATAAACTGAAAGGTCTTTTAAAAAACAATTCCCTCAAGGTGACGGCTAGGGAAATAATAGTACCTAAAATAAAAAGACATTTGTGAGATTTAGCGCAACGAGGTTTTAACGAACAGAAGTTACCTAAAATGCTTAGTACCAGAACCTAATCCGTCCAATTTGACGACCGATCGCACACAAATAACCAAGCGATCGTTCTGTTGAATGTGAGATTTATTCCGCTAAAGCGAATTAATATTTAAAACCAATTTCTAATTTATATCTCGCCCATTCAACTTCTCGTACCAAAAAGCCATTTTGTTACTTCACTCTACTCTTGAGCAGGGAGCTCAAACGCGCAGGAGCGACTTCACGATAAACCGAAAGAAAGGGAAAACCAGTGACAACCAAACAACGGAGAAGCTTGGTTTTAAACAGTGACCATCAAACAAATAATGGGTTGTGAATTTCAACGTTATAATGGACTATTTTACCAAATGGCCAGAAGCATATGCCCTACCAAACCAGGAAGCTGCGACTGTTGCTGACGTACTAGTCAAAGAGTTCTTCAGTCGTTTCGGAGTGCCCATGGAGCTGCATTCGGATCAAGGCCGCAATTTCGAGTCTGTACTCTTTGGAGAAGTCTGTCGATTGTTGGGCATTCGTAAGACCCGGACCACACCGTTACATCCGCAGTCCGATGGAATGGTAGAACGCATGAATCGGACAATGGGCAAATATTTGGCCAAGGTCGTCTCCGATCATCAACGAGACTGGGACCAATACCTGCATCTGTTCCTGATGGCTTATCGTGCATCGGTCCACGAAACAACCGGTCAGTCACCAGCGTCTGTAATGTTTGGACGTGAGTTACGGTTACCGTGTGATCTGGAATTTGGGTCTCCACCTATAGAGCAGGAGGTAGCCGGGAATGATTATGTCATCAACTTAAAGAAGAAGTTGGAGGATATTCACGACCGAACCCGAAATAATAGTCGAATCGCGAGTGACCGGATGAAGGCTACGTACGATGTGAGAGCCCAAGAAGGAGGGTTTCAACCTGGAGAGCTTGTCTGGTTATACAAAGCGCAAAGGCGTCGTGGCTATTCTCCAAAGTTACAGCGAAATTGGGAGGGTCCATACCAGGTGAAGAAACGAATAAATGACTTGATTTATCGCATCCAGAAGTTGCCAAGGGGGAAACCAAAGGTGGTACACTCCAATCGTCTGGCGCACTATGAGGGAAATAATGACGCAGTCCCGGATCGGAAAGATGAGGCTGAGGTGACTATCAATACCGTAAGGCCTGAAGATGATCAACCAACCTTTAGAGAATTTATGGCTGCGTTCTCTGGAACTAGAAAAGCGCGATTCGGAGTCACGACTGAGATGCAACAAGATCTCTTCCGGGTCCCTGATAATTATTCCATTGCCCACTGTGTCTCCGCGGATCTCCGTATGTCCAGGGGGATCGCAGTAGTGTTTAGAAATAAATTTGGACGGCTGAATGAACTTCGAGAACAAAATCCCTCTGTTGGTAAATCCTTACGCTTGCCTGATCATGACCGATCCATTTACTACTTGGTAACCAAGCAGTTTTACTACCAGAAACCGAATTACGCCGACTTGTGGAGGGCACTATGGAATTTGAGGATCGAGTTGCTTACCAGGGGAATTAACAAATTGGCAGTTCCCAAACTCGGCTGTGGGCGGGGCCAGCTGGATTGGAGAATCGTTAGAAACATGCTGGAAGTTGTCTTTAGAGGTACGGACGTCAAGATCTTCGTCTGCAATTTTGACCCACAACCCGCATTAAGGCCAACGAAGAGTGTAGACTGTTATTTCTACCGTAATGGAACGTGTAGTCGAGGTGAAGACTGTCGATATCGTCATGACCCGTTCTACAGGAACCAGAGCATAAAACCTGTTCTGGGACAGAACAGACTTGAAGAGGGGGGCAGTGTAACAAGAGAGAAAAGGAACGAACCTCTTTTCGAGCGACAGGTGGTGTGTTCTGCCGCCTTCGAGAGAATGACGCATCGCACAAGCATGTAAATCAGACGTGGTTTATTCTGGTGTATTCTAGAAATACATGGTATGTTCGGGCGATTTCTGGAACGTTTATAGGATGGTATAAAGTGAAGGTCGCGGAGAAAAGGATCAGTCAACAGCAAGTCATTAACTGTGTATTACAAAATAAATAGTGAATATAAATGTTGTATTAGAAATTCATAGTCTGTAAATAATAGTTTTTAATGGTTTATAATCATAGCGTTAATTTATAGTGTATTCATTAGTGTATAGAAATAAATATTTGTTTGTGAATAGACGATTTAAACAGCACTTGTATTATTATTTTAGAAAGAACGTTACAATATGTCTGTGTTTTAGTTATATATATCTATATTTATTTAATGTATTTACAATTTCGTCATGCATGTTAATTTTAAGAAACAACAATTTATTCATGCATGTTAATGTTAAGAAACGAGATCTCGACTAGTGGAATTGTAGGGTAGATTTAAGTACAACCAACTGTGATACAGATCACCATTCACCTTTTTTCTTCCTCTCTATTAAGCATTAAAATTGCATTTAAAGTTAACTTTTAAAATCTGCCAATAGTTTAAATAAAGCCCTACTTAGAAAGTTTACATTTCACTACGTGTGTTTTATTTATTTATTATTCATTTGTTTGTGTGATTTTAATATTGCTTTTCAGTTCATCATTTGTAAGTATATATGTACGGTACGGCCAAAATTGTGGAAGTTGCCCATATTTTAGTAGAAGATCTATTTCTTCGTTTGCCTGATAAGCTTGAAGCTTTAGTAATAAGCATTGTTTTTAAACGAAGTGGCGCTTGTTTTTTTTTATCTTTTATATCTTGTATTACCCCGCCCCTCTCCGACTTATTGGGGGCTAGCTGGCAAAACTAAAGCAGTGTTATTTGGATCAAGCTGATACTTCCAGCACAGCTACATTTTGGTAGGTTAAGTATTTCTTTATATAAAAATAGCCTTTGTGTTTCTGTAGGCTATAGTAAATTGGCGCCCAACGTGGGGCCTTTTGTGGAAATTCCACTTTGTTAAAACCATTTGTTGTTCTTGCATGTTAGGATATTTTTGGGGAATATATTTTGCCTGATAGATTAAGTATTTAGTAATTTAGGATAAAGAACCAACTCCAGGATTGTATTTTGTAATTTGTTGTATTCTTGTTACAAGTTATTTGATTAGTATTGATTATTAATCTTATTATAAATTGGTTATTCGTTTTGTTAGTATTGATTGTTAATTAGTTCATTATGGAACGGAAGATCCATATAGATAGGTTAAGTAAATCAGAACTATCTTATGAGTTAGCTATTAGAGGTCTTCCTGACTCTAATGTTGATAGTATGCGAAAGTCTCTTCGACAGTTAATGAAAATGGAACAAGATCAGTCCGTACGTGAGTTACCAGCTCATCCGTTTACTTTTGAAGAAGATTCAGATGCTATTTCTACAGTTCTTATTGAACTTAATACGGCTTTGGAGTCATTTGATGATAGTGTGGATTCTAATCCGTATAAAAAATTGCAAAGTAGGTTAAGTCACCTATTAGGTAGGGCTGCGGCCATGAAAGCCAAAGATGAGGCTTCTGCATCAAAGCGGGCCGAGTTCATTCAATCCATTCTTGGATTAATGAGCGATATTCATGATAAAGCTTCAGTACCACAGGTAACTGATGAAGTAGCTATTCAGTTAGGTTTAGGTTTAAGCGTTGGGGAAGCTATTGTTAATTCTCCTGCGGGCAACCCAGCAGCTTCTTCACCCTTGCTGCTCCTGATCCTCAATGTGGTCAGCCGAAGTCTGTACCAGTCTTTAAATGGGGACTTGATAAATTTGCAGGACATGTATCTAAGATTTCTTTAAATGCTTTTTTGCAACAAGTGGATGAGTTGTCTATTGCTCGGAATGTATCAAAGACCCAGTTATTTGCATCTGCTTTGGATCTTTTTAAAGACCAAGCACTTTTGTTTTATAGGTCTAGAAGGAATGAAGTATCTGATTGGGACTCTTTGGTTAAACTTTTGAAAGAGGAATATCTCCCTTTAGATTATGATGATAAGCTTTTAGAAGAAATTCGTAGGAGGACTCAAGGTCTTAATGAACCGTTAGGGACTTATTTAGTGGCTATGGATAATTTATTTTCCCGATTATTAACAAAATTTTCTGAAGGGATTAAATTAAGATTACTGTTAAAGAACTTAGCTCCATTTTACCAATTTCATTTGTCGTTTAAAGAAATTAATTCTATCTCTGATTTACTACAATTTGGTAGGCAGCTTGAAGCTTCAAGGTTGAGGGCTGACAGTTATGTTCCTCCAACTAGAAGGAAAACCGACTTAGAGCCAGATTTAGCTTTTGTTGAGACTGCTAGTAATTCCAGTAGTGCTGCCTCAGATGTTTCGTCACGGTTTTGTTTTAATTGTAGGAAAACAGGACACATGCGTTCTGCATGTTCTTCTCACTTGATTAAACGTTGTTTTGGTTGTGGTGAGATGGGGGTCACTAAGACTTCTTGTAAGAAGTGTTCTCCTAGGGATCATAATTCGGGAAACGGTTTTAATTCGGCATTAATGGGTGGTGTTAGTACCGAGTCTTCTTTTCAAGCAACCACTGTATTATTAAATTTTATCCTTGCTCATGCCGAAGGAGATGAACGCCCGTATTTGTCTATAAAAGTTTTGGGTCATGATTTGTTAGGTCTTTTAGATTCCGGTGCTTCTCGGACTATAGTTGGTAAACCAGGTTGGTCGTTTTTATGTAGTTTAGGTTTTGGTGCGGGTTTATCTAAGTTTGGAGCGACTGATTGTCGTGTAGCAAATGGTCAAACTGTGAAGAGCATTGGTCAAGTTGATGTACCGATCCAACTTCAGGATCGAATGCATATTATTTCTATTTTGGTAGTTCCGGATCTTCCACAGACTTTGATCTTGGGTATTGACTTTTGGAACCTTATGGGTATTGTTCCCAATTTGAGACAAGGCAGTTGGCGATTTGTAAAAGATTCTGACAATTCGTCTGTTGAACTGGAATCTATTGAGGTTATGCCTCTTAGTAATTCTACACTTACTTTTGAACAGAAATTGGAGTTAGAGAAAATTTTGAATGAGTCTAAAGCACTTCCAAGTGAGATGTTAGGTTGTACGTCTAGGGTTGAGCATGTTATTCGTACAAATTCTGAACCGATTAAGCAGAGATATTATCCGGTTAGTCCGTTTATGCAACGTCTTATCGATGAAGAACTTGATCGTATGTTGAGCTTAGGTGTCATTGAACCGTCTTCTAGTGGCTGGTCCAACCCAGTCCTAATGGTCAAAAAGAAAGATGGGACCTACAGATTTTGCATAGATTTTCGTCGTCTTAATCGTGTGACTGAGAAGGATGCTTATCCTATTCCCTATGTTAGTGCTACTTTGGATAAACTTCGAAATGCCAAATTTTTGTCATCGTTGGATGTTAAGTCTGCCTATTGGCAAATTCCTTTGTCTGAGGATTCCCGTAAATACACGGCTTTTACAATCCCCAATCGTGGCCTTTTCCAATTTACTCGTATGCCTTTTGGGTTACATAATGCCCCTGCGACTTGGCAAAGGTTCATTGATAATGTTCTTGGTCCATCTTTGGAACCATATGTTTTGGTGTATCTGGACGATATAGTTATCGTGACAGATAATTTTGAAAAGCATATTGAAATATTAAGAGAGGTTTTTAATCGATTGTCTTTGGCTGGTATCACTTTAAGTTCGGATGAGTGCAAATTTTGTGTTCCTGAGCTACGATACTTAGGTTATGTAGTTAGTCAGAAGGGAATTCATGTGGATCCTGAGAAAGTTCAGGCCATTATGAATATTCAGCCTCCTCGGAATGTGACTGAAGTTAGAAGTCTGATAGGTTTGACTTCATGGTACCGTCGTTTTGTACCACAGTTTTCTGATATCATTCAGCCGTTGACAACCCTTCTTAAGAAAGGTGTCAAATTTTATTGGTCATCTGAGTGTGAATGTAGTTTGCGGACTTTGAAAGAAGCTTTGGTTAGGGCACCTATTTTACGTTGTCCAGATTTTGAGTTGCCATTTACTGTTCAAACCGATAGTAGTGCTTTTGGTTTAGGTGCTGTCTTGACGCAACAGATTGATGGTGAGGAAAGTGTAATATGTTACCTTAGTCGTTCTCTCACTCGTCAAGAGCGAAATTATTCTATGACTGAGAGGGAATGTTTAGGAGTTTTATGGGCCGTAGAAAAACTTAGACCATATTTAGAAGGCCGTCGTTTCACGGTGATCACCGATCACTATTCTTTGGTGTGGTTACATAATTTAAAAAACCCGACAGGTCGTTTAGCTAGGTGGTCTTTGAGACTCCAAGAATATGACTTTCAGGTGGTCCATCGTAAAGGTAAAGACCATTTGGTACCTGATGCGTTATCACGTTCCGTACCGATTCTTGACAGTATTGAGTCAGGTAATGAGCCTGTTATAGTTTCTACCGATAAGTGGTATAATAGTATGGTTGATAGGGTTCGGGCTAAACCTGCTAAGTTTTCTCAATGGTGTATTACTAATGAAGGTTTATATAAATCTATGAAAACCGAAAATGATTCTGATACCGTTTGGAAACTTGTTGTACCGAAAGAAAATAGACTTGCTATTCTTCGTCAGGCACATGATCATCCTACTTCCGGTCATGGTGGAGTATATAAAACCTATCATAGATTAACTCCCAAATATTATTGGCCAAAAATGCAAGCCGATGTAGCTCGATATATTAAAACTTGTCAAATTTGTCAAAAATGTAAACCTCCTGCTGGACTGTTAGTTCCGCAACCAATTGTTGATCGCCCTTGGCAGATGGTCAGTATAGATTTGATTGGTCCTCTCCCGAGAAGTACAAAAGGTTATTCATATGTCTTAGTCATCGTGGACTATTTTAGTAAATTTTGTTTGCTATTTCCTCTTAGGAATAGTTCAGCGAAGATGGTTTGTTCGAGAATTGAAGATGAAGTCTTCTTAGTTTTTGGAGTACCTAGATTGGTGTTGGTAGACAATGGAGCCCAGTTTACTGGTCGTGAGATTCGCACTCTTTGTAGTAACTATTCAGTAAAAATTCGTTTTAATGCGCATTATCACCCGCAATCAAATCCCACAGAAAGAGCGAACAGAAATGTTAAAACTATGATTCGTTCCTATGTTAAAGAGAATCAGCGTTCTTGGGCAGATGAATTAACAAAGATTGGGTGTGCCCTTAGAACTGGTCGTCACGAAACTACTGGTTATACTCCCTATTTCTTAACTTTTGGTAGGGAACATATTTTAAAAGGCACTGATCATAAAATATCTGATAAAGTTCAAGATCTGCAAGTTGATCGTTCGTCTGCTACTGTTATTCCTGATAAATTGCAGGGAGTTTTTGAGGTAGTGCGTAATAAAATAAAAACTTCTTTTGATCGCAATAAACGTTACTATGATCTACGTAAGCGAGATACTCAATTTGTTATTGGTGACAAAGTTTTAAGGAAAAATTTTGCTCTTTCTGATGCGAGTAAATATTTTCCACATAAACTTGCTCCTCGTTATATTGGTCCTTTTACCATTCACAAAAAGGTGTCTCCTTGGACTTATATTTTAGCTGATGAACTTGGTAGGGAAGCCGGTAAATTTCATGCCAAAGATTTGAAAGAGTATGTTCCGAATCATGTCGGAGATTAGGGTCATTTGGTTGTTTTTTTTTGGGGGAACCATTTGGTGGTTTGGGTTCCACAGAGTTCAGCGATGGTTGGGGCTGTCCTCATTTGGAGCGTTTAGTGATACGCTCAGTTCGACCTAATATCTGTCGACTTGTTAGGGCTTATTAGTTTTTATCTAGATCTTTGTTTTGCAGGTATCTATTTTTGGCTTTTGTACCAAGGGTTTTGATATAGCAATTTCAACTTTTGTTTTGGCTTAGCCAAACTATTTTTTTTGTATACCGGATTTGACAATTTCTCTTCTCCTTTTTACCTTCTCCTTCTTTCCTATACCGATTTTGACTCCATATTTGCAATAGCACGGCTTGGGCTGGATCCCCAAGACCGTGGTTCTTTTGGGTTTCTTTGGGCTGAACTCCCTTTTTAACCCCCGGTTTCTTCTTCTCTTGTTCTCTGTCTCAAACGGTACGTGTGTAGTGTCCGGGTGGTTAGTGTTGCTGAGTAGTGCTTCCGAACCTCGGATGCGGGGGTTTGGCGCTGTTCAGTCTCCACGACGTTGGAACTGGCAGTGCCCCGCATCGTGTGTGAAGTTGTGCTCCTCGGTGGCTCTGCCATCTGCCCACTTCACATGTGTCCGGGAGAGCCCTTCTTTTTCACTCTGTTTTCTTTTTCTTCTTTTTTCCTCTACACTACCCTCTCTTGGGTGCGAGCAGAGAGTATGTCGGCGGCTCTCTGTTCAGTTCTTTTTGCTGGCCATGTTCAGTGGTTCGTGCTGGTAGGTTTTGTTGTGAGTCGTTGCCAAGCCTCGGGCACTGGGAGTTGCTCAGTGGTCCCTTCCCGACGTGGAATACCACTGTGCCTAGTACCGTGTGTGAAGCGCGTCTTGGCAGTGAACCCTGCTTGCCCGACCATTGTTCATTCTTCGGGGTGGAACCTTTTGTTCCTCTGTTCTTTCCTTACCTCAAACTCCAATTTGTGTTTGTCCTTTGTTGTTTTTTTTGGATTTTTTTGGATCACCCTTTTGGTGTCCATTGTTGGTGTCATGTTTTTTCTGGTCAGGGTATTTTTCATCCTGGTGGGTTGTTCTTTCAATTTATATTGGGCAAGTTAGATTTTAGCAAGGCTAGGTTATGCTAAGCCGCGAAAGGGTTTTCGCGACTGGGAGTTGAGGGGGGAATTATAACATTGAAATTCACAACCCATTGTTTGTTTGATGGTCACTGTTTAAAACCAAGCTTCTCCGTTGTTTGGTGGTCACTGGTTTTCCCTTTCTTTCTGTCTATAGTAAAGTCTCACCGGCGCGTTTAAGTTCCTTCTCAATAGGAGAGTGGAAGTAACAAAATGGCTTTTTGGCAATAGAAGTTGAATGTACGAGATATATTAGAAATTGGTTTTAAATATTAATTCGCTTTAGCGGAATAAATCTCACATTCAACAGAACGATCGCTTGATTATTTGTGTGCGATCGGTCGTCAAATTGGACGGATTAAGTTCTGGTGCTAACCATTTTAGGTAATATTTCCCTAGTAGTCACCTTGAGGGAATTGTTTTGTAAAAGTCCTTTCAGTTGATAGAAAGGTAAAAATCTTCAAATATTTAAACTTAATACAATATACAGGGTGATTTTTTTGTAGGTCTTTTTTCTTTCTTTTGGGTTTTGGGTTTTGTTGTTCGTTGTCGTATTTTTGTTCCCGCTCTCTGATCGTGGGTTCCATTTAGGAGGTCCGTACCTACATCTATACAGGTATCGGGACGGAATTAAACAACCAACATCGTAGGGTGAAGTGATAACCCCTAAGCAGGGTTTTAAACATACAGCCGTGGATCTTCGAATGGTGGGACGTTTGTGAAAATTTGTATGTATTATATGTCTGTGTTTTAGTTATATATATCTATATTTATTTAATGTATTTACAATTTCGTCATGCATGTTAATTTTAAGAAACAACAATTTATTCATGCATGTTAATGTTAAGAAACGAGATCTCGACTAGTGGAATTGTAGGGTAGATTTAAGTACAACCAACTGTGATACAGATCACCATTCACCTTTTTTTTTCCTCTCTATTAAGCATTAAAATTGCATTTAAAGTTAACTTTTAAAATCTGCCAATAGTTTAAATAAAGCCCTACTTAGAAAGTTTACATTTCACTACGTGTGTTTTATTTATTTATTATTCATTTGTTTGTGTGATTTTAATATTGCTTTTCAGTTCATCATTTGTAAGTATATATGTACGGTACGGCCAAAATTGTGGAAGTTGCCCATATTTTAGTAGAAGATCTATTTCTTCGTTTGCCTGATAAGCTTGAAGCTTTAGTAATAAGCATTGTTTTTAAACGAAGTGGCGCTTGTTTTTTTTTATCTTTTATATCTTGTATTACCCCGCCCCTCTCCGACTTATTGGGGGCTAGCTGGCAAAACTAAAGCAGTGTTATTTGGATCAAGCTGATACTTCCAGCACAGCTACATTTTGGTAGGTTAAGTATTTCTTTATATAAAAATAGCCTTTGTGTTTCTGTAGGTTATAACATTCAACACCATGTAATCAGTTTGTATCAACGATTTAAAAAGATTTATTAATTTCTAGTTCGAATACGAAAACATAACGTATTATTGTATGTTATGAGGACCTACAACGGGTCTATTAACGAGATAAATAATAATGATAATTAATTTGTAACGCCTAATAAATATGAGCGTTTTTAAAGGATAAACTATTTAATAAAGCTATAAACGATAAAAATTATCGAAACAATTCTCAGATAGATTAGCATTTTTGCCTGTCTGAACAAGATATTAGGTTATTAACGTAGATGTTTACTTTACAGGTAGGCGGATATCATAATATTATAACAACCTTTTTACCTCAATACAACGAAGGATGGATGCATACAGATAACCTCTGGACATCGCGAGGAAAAGGGACTGAGAGCGGTATATTTTTTATGTAAGTTATTTCTAAGAAAGCAATTCATTTATCCAAATCACACTTAAGGGTCGTTAATACTCTCGTCTCTATAATACTAGATCTTAAAAATGTAATTTATGCCGGTATTGGTGATTTGCAACTTCCTATTATTACAGAGCTTGAAAATAGCTTCTTCTTCTTAAAAATGGATTACTAATTAATATCCCATTTATATTTACGTAGAAATCGCACTTAATATCCATTAAATTTTAAAATTGAATAAGAAATAATAAATTATCCATAATGCAACATAAATATCTAACAGATGCATACGAAATACGAAATTAATATTTATCGATAGATACAATAAAAAGTATCTATTTATTATATCTGAGTTCGGATACAAAATCCCAAATACGTTGCTCCATTCCATCGTTGTAACAGCTTAAGTTAATTATAAAAGTTCGATTTTACAACTCTTTTCAACCGGAATTATTAGTATAGTATTATGTTTTTCTATTTCATAAAGCTCTAATGAAGCTAATATAAAACATTTCGAATTTTGATTCTTGAGTCTCTATAATATACTTATATAATAAGTTGTACATGTAAACTTAACTAGCTTCTAAATTGTCATAGTTAAAAATACAAGAAAGGGTTCTAGGGGGAAAGAAATTCTAATCAATAGTTAGAAATCCTATAATTTCCCCAAGCTAAGGTATCTCCGTTCCCGCCAGCAATAATGTATCGTTTCGGAATTCCGAATGGATTATTCTCATTAAAGTTGGCCGTATCATACTTATGCAAATATTTCTTCATATCCTCATAAAAAGCATCTATTTGTGTCAGCAGAATTAACGAATGGGTATCTGTGTACAGCAGCTGGACCTAGTTCCCATATATTTTTTTAATGGTGTTATAATAAAAGTCATACATTATATGCTTAGCTAGACCTAGCACACAGAAACCAATATATATCGGCTTATCGTAGTGAACTTGTAGTTTCTCCATATGAATAGCTACCACATCCTCTGTAAAGATAGCACACTCTTTAAATTGCGGTTTTGAAATCATACTCTCGACATTTGATTATTTATCAATGAAAACAATAAAAAGTATATCATTTATTATTATTACAGGTCTTGAAAATAGCTTCTTCTTCTTAAAAATGTGTTACTAATTAATATCCCTATTATATGTAGGTAGAAACCGCACGTAATATCCATTAAATTTTAACAATAGATAGTCGCAGTTTTAATAAAACAAAAAAAGAATTATATATAATTTTACCAGCTTTATTAAATCGAGGTGTTGAAAGGTTCAAAAATTTCTATTTACGTAACATTATATCGATATGAACATTTGAAGGTATATACGTGTATTTTGAAATATACTAATAACAGATTCTAAACTATTGATAATTACAACAGTAAAATCTCAAATGTAGGAATTTCTCTAAGAAAAGCAAGTAGAGATCTTAATATTTGCAACAGTAAAACTCAGATGCTGGAAATGTCTACAGGAAAAGCAAAAATAGAAGATATTTTACACTTTTCAGACAAGTTAACGTATTTTTTATTCTAATAATAATATACATCCCCTGCGATCTAAAATGATATTACCTATATTGTAATCAACAATAATTGGAGGTTTAATTCTATAGAGCGAGATAATTGAACATTTCTTAACATTAAGGAGCAATTTATTCATATCAAGCCTTGATACGGCGTTCTGCAAACAGCTTACCGCTGAGTTTATAAAAGCGCATCCCAGAATTCCTTGTAAACAAACCAAATTTTAGATCAATTCGTTCAATAATTCCTGCCGTACCTGTGTGTTTTAAATGTCTACGTTCTAGATAATTCTCTAACCGTTTATGACACTAATGTAAAAGCAGATGTCGCTGCAGGAAGTAAACGTAAACTAGACTTGAATGACCTCGTACGTATTAGTAAGTTCAAGGGGGTCTTTTCTAAGGGATACACGCCCAGCTGGTCAACTGAATTATTCAAAATAGTTAAAGTTCAATTTACAAAACCTGTCACATATCTGCTGGAAGATCTTCATGGGGTTGCTGTTCGAGGAGCTTTCTACGAGTTCGAGCTGCAGAAAACCAATCAGCCAGACGTTTACTTAGTTGAAAAAGTACTTAAACGCCGCAGCAATGGTGACATGTACGTCAAATGGCTCGGCTTGAATGAAAAGTCCTGGATAAAGGCGGAAGATGTTGTTAAATGACAGTTCTTACCTATATAAAGTTTATATTACTAGATTAAATAAAGTATGTTGTTGAGGTTTAAGTTTAATATATAGTTAATATTCTATTAAGTAAATGTTAAGTGTTAGAATATATATATTTATAAGCTGATCTAAGTTATTTTGTTAGAAAATTAATTTGTAACATTCTGATATAACATATCTAGTTTATATTGAGTAATAAAGTAATATAACGTGTGATTCAAAACAACTTTCATCAAAGTTAGCCTAGAAAAAATTCACGTACGTCGTTGTCGAATTTTGTACCTAACCTCAAACCTGTCACCTAAAAGTCAAAATGATATCTGTGGGGCCTGGGGCCTGTGGGGCATAGGTACAAAGCGTTAATTGCCATTAGTGTCATCGGAGGATTTTAGCGTTTTTAAAGTGATTTTGCAATTCTAAAACAATGACGACAATGATGTGTAATTAATAAAACAAGAGCCGGCAGAGTGTGTAACCGAGGGTATTCAAAAAAAATCACGTTGTCTTCTTCTCCCCACGGTTTCCACATCCTACAACACAACAAAAAGCAAGCATTTTCAAAAGTACTTGTTACAAAAATTGCTAAAATACGTCATAAAAGGCTCTAAACTCAACAGCTGTGGAGCATGTTGTCCTTTAAGTGACATTTCGCTGGAGTGCCATATTCAACATGAAAAAAAAATCTTTTAAACTAAATAATTTAGAAATAATTCATAGTCCATTCTTTTCTTTAAAAAACTGCAACTTTATTAAACAAGATGTGTAATGTGACCACCGCCGACGTCTCTACAAAGTCTAATTCTTCTTTTAAGACCCTCCGAAATATTGCTCAACATCCACGGATCATCATTCACTTCTTCAATTTTGTTGAGAATTCTTTGCCGAAGGTCATTCATGTCACCAACGGGTGTGGTAAAAATTGAATTTTTAATGTGTGGCCACAAGAAGTAGTCGCAAGGGGCCAAATCGCATGATCTTGGAGGCCATATAATTGGTGTTCTTAAACTTATAATGCGGTCTTCGAAAAACTCCGCAACAAAATTCAAATTTGCTTGCGTGGTGTGGATTCGGGCCCCATCTTGCTGAAAATACCCTTCTAATAGTTCCTCATCCGTTAATTGGTTTATAAATGGTGTCAGAATTTCTAATCTATATCTTTCTGCATTCAATGTTCCTAAAATAACCCAAAAAACAACTTTCAGTGGATAAGAAATCAAAATTAAGTTAGCATGAACCTGCAAAAAATATGGGACCTATTATGCGCGTTTTGCTGATGGCTGCCCACACTCCTATTTTCTGCGGATGTAAGGGTGCTTCGATAAAATAATGCGGATTTTCCGAACTCCACATTCGCATATTCTGGGAGTTGGTATACCCAGATAGATAGAACCAACACTCGTCAGTGAAAAATGTTTTTTCCAGTGCTTCATTGTTATCGCCGAGGTTGTTCAGGAACCATTGACAAAACTCCTGTCTTTGGGGCAAGTCGTTCGGGAGAAGTTCATGGCAAGCTTGTATTCGGTAGGGGTGTAGATGTAAGTCTTGTTTCAGGATGCGTTGACACGTACCATATGAGAGATTCATCTGCTGGTGCAAATGTCGAATTGACAAGTGGGGCTGCTCCTCCATCAGTCCTCTCACAGCTTCAATGTTGTCTGCATTCCGTACTCTTGGTCTTCCTGTACATGACTTACGGCCTACGCTTCCTGTTTCGCGATATAAATTCGCAATATGACGAAGAGCTCGACTGAACGTGTCATAGTGAACGGCCACATTTGGAAAAGTTTCCACAAAATCTTCAAAAGCATTTCTAATGGAGTAAACCCATTCACCATTGATTTTGTTACCGTTTCGGAAGTACATCTCTAACATGCATCGTTTTTGATAGTCAGTGAATACCATGGCTTATAAATACACAACTTGAAAGTTTTGCCAGATTTGTTTGACATCAAAATGACGTTAATAATTTTAAATGAACCGAATCAATTTTGCACATAACTTAGTGTCTATCTCTCTCTTCCTTGGCTATCTTTGATGAAAGTTGTTTTGGATCACACTTTACTATATAAAACTATAATCACCTAGTTTAAGCTGATTTACAATAGAATATTAGTAATATTGTGTAACTATACGAAAAATAATAAAAACAGTAAAACATTTATCGATTTTTTTATTTTCACGTATAAAATAACAAAGCCATCCGAACCAATCCCAGAACAGTAGACCTAACGGTTACCTCTATCCAATGCTGTTTCATTTACTAGCATTAGGATGAAGGGAGAGAGAGTGAGAGATCGTGAGAGCGAGAGAGTGAGAGAGGGAGAGAAGGTTCTTTAATGCGTCCTCTAATAGGTGATAAGGAGAGAACGAAAGAGCAAGAGAGTGAGAGAGGAGACATTGAGAGAGAGAAGGCTCTTTAATGCGTCCTCTCTAATAGATGATAAGGAGAGAGTGAGAAGGAGAGAGCGAGAGAGAGCGAGAGAGAGAGAGAGAGAAAGAGAGAGAGAGATAGCAAGTTACGCATGACATTAAACGCCAGGGGGTAGGGATACAAGATGTCCGAACCAAGCAGAACGTATTCCAAGATACCCGTCACGAATGGACGTGTCTACGTGGTATTCATCATCATCAATCTATACACTGCGAGAAACTATTATTTGCTGACGATTTAAAAATATATCATCAAGTACGAGATATCAATGATTGCTTATATTTGCAGTCTAACGTTAACTTTCTATGTGATTGGTGTAAAGCTAATCGCCTAAATTTAAACGTAAATAAATGTTCCATTGTTTGGTATGCAAAAATACACCAACCACTTTATTCATGATTATGTTGTAAATGGTGAAATATTCACCAACGCAAACAGACATAACAATACCAAGTGAATCTTGTCACCACAATACACATTACTAAAGAGCGGAAAAAAATGCAAAGCAAAAGGAAAACATATGCACATTTAAATGCAACGAAATTTGACAAAAAATGCATGGGTTTCGACAAAAACTGCAACAAATATGTATATAATATACTATTAACTAACTAGTAATAACTAAATATTATTAGTAAAAACTTATTTGTTATAAGAATAAGGAAATTTCAATAAATCAAATCATAAATTAAATTTTGTTTCTATTATTTATTTCATCAACATCAAGTTTATTTTATGTATACAGCGAAGTATACAGTTATGTTACATTGTTGCATTATTATTACATGGCATTACACGGAGTTTCGCATTTATTGATATAAAATATACAATAAACAATAATATTAAAGCCTTAAATTTTAGGTTTTAGGCATTTTAATTGAATCTACAAACAATTCTTATTTCATCAACATCATAAAATGCACATTGCATATTTTCCGCTCTTTACACATTACCCATGAGATATTACACGAGAATAGCATAAACGATGAAAACATTTGTAAATTCATATTTTTCCCTATTTGGGTGTAAACCTGTAAGGAAATAAAGACATTATTATAATTATTGTTATTATTATTATTATCCGTAAATTGTCCCGTGATTTGCGTTTAAAATTTTAATGCTGAATTAATTATCTTAAATTATTATATGTAATTAAAGTATTAATGACGACGATAATTATTTTAAGAAATCGGTAAAATTTATTAATATAAAATGATAAACCTTGGCTCCCCCTATTAACAATCAGCAGAACGCCCGTAATCGATAATACAGCTTTCTTCATGATGACGAACCAAATGCCGATAATACAGAATGTCGGTACAAAAATCACGTAAAACGACACTGGCGCCATTTGTTTTCCCCTAGCAACACTAACTCCATTTAGCCATGTGACGAACCAAATGCCGATAATACAGAATGTCGGTACAAAAATCACGTAAAACGACACTGGCGCCATTTGTTTTCCCCTAGCAACACTAACTCCATTTAGCCATGTGACGAACCAAATGCCGATAATACAGAATGTCGGTACAAAAACGACACTGGCGCCACCTGTTTTCCCCTAGCAACACTAACACCATTTAGCCAAGTGACGAACCAAATGCCGGTAATACAGAATGCCGGTAATGCAGATTCCGTACTTAACCACCTAGAGAGAGACAGACAAAAAGTCACCAGATTTAGAGAGAGACAGAGAATCTAGGGTCCCTAGAACTGTCTGGGCCAGGTGGCCCAATACCTACTAGTGTTAATTAATAAAATGTATTAGTATTAATAAATAAACTATTAAAGAATACAACAAATCTGGCGACGAGGATGCTTGGACGTGTAAAATTTTGAATTTAAAAGTAAAATTTGTAACAACACGTGATAAATAAATATAGTGAAATGGCGCCGATTGAGAAAAGTCGTACAGTTTTTGGGAACATAAACGAATATATCCCAGGCGATAATTTTACCGAATACGTGGAAAAATTGGAACAATAGCTAAATAAAAGAGAGAAATTCGTTGTAACCTTTATCTATTTATTTAGACTATAAGGGGTGCAGACAGGAAAAACTAAAAACCAGCGCCCACAATTATACAACCAGAATGAACCAAAAAAGGAGCATGCAAAAAACGTATAAATGTGAAGTAATGTAACACCAATGTGAACAACCAAAATTGAACTTAAAACAAAAAAGAGAAATTAAATTGAAATTAAGTAATTACAAGAATCAGTATAACTAAATAAAATACAATTAAATAACCTTTTAGTGGTAACAAAAACAGAATATTACTCCTAACGAAGATAAAAACACAATTCTGCGTTTTCGCTTTAAAATTTAAATACATATTTACAAGAAGTAAATAAATAAACAATACCTGTGCGAATTTTATTATACCCTAAACTTAAATTTGAACTAGGAGATAAACGAAATATGTGACAAACAAGAAAAGCACAAATTTCATAAAATGTGTGTATTCTTCTTGTTTTTTGAAACTTATTAATAAGCATAGCAAAATGGATCTACAGCATTATAATTTAGATTGTATGTTCTTACGATCCTGTTCATTATTTAAATGCCTACACATTAAAAGACTTGGTACATCTTTAAACTTTTTAACATTCACTTTCTGAGATAATTCCCATTGTCCAAATAATCCACCATATTGTTTTGCAATATATAATTTCTTTCTGTAACCCTCTTGATGTGTGTTTTTTTAAGTGCGAGCCTTCAGTTTTCTGGGTGAAATGCTGCAATAAAATTCTGTTACAATAAAAACAGTTTGTAGAGTTGCTTCTTATACCCACCTGCAATTGTGCATCTTTCTGCGCTTCGTTTCGCTATCGTGAGCAGTTCCAAATACCCCTAAAAAAAGACTAACACTGTGCTAACACTAAACTATATCTTAGAAATTACATAAATACATAATAAACAGATATAAAACAATTACTAAATAATATTGATTAATACAAAATAACAGTTACCTTTCTATCTAGAACAAGTTAGTTTCTTTAGTTGCTTGATTAAATGCCATCTGATTTCAAACAACTGCTGGAAGTAAAGCTTTTTTTAGTTATACTACTCATAAACGATGCAGATGAACTGGACCATAGTCGATGACAACATTTGGTTCTAGGTTGATTTTATCATGTCTTTCTTTTGTATTTAAAAATAAACTTGGCACAGCTGAGGTACTTAACCTTATTTGATTCCTTGCTTTTATAAAATCACTGTCTTTAAAATGTTTGGAGCAAACGTACTTATTTTTCGACCATTTGAAGTCCTCATTTAAATCTAAAGCTGTTACCCACTGCTTAAAAAGAAAATCTCTTGAAAACATACAATTTAACAACTTAAGATAATCAAGACGAAATATGTAATTAGTGATATAATTACCGATGAAAAAAATTCCTTCAAGTCGAAATCTTAAATCGTACAGCTTTATGCAGCACACTACATTGTAGTATAATGAAGTTGTAAAAACATGTTCTTATTGCACAAAGTTCATAAATAAAACAAAAACACCAGCACAAAAACAGCAGATAATCACAAATCGATTTTAATAACCTCACACTACAATTACTAACAACAAGTCAAGGTGACAACAAAAGTGACAATCGTGGGTTAAAATGCCGCTGCCGTTTCCGTCTTCGAAAAACTGAATGCGTGCTCATCGAAGCTCGTTCTCCCTGCCTCTATTTCTCTGAGTCAAATACAGCAGACAGCTGATTGTTGCCATTTTTTGTTAGTGTCGTTAATGTGCACACGCTTCTCTTGCGAAATACACTGTCAAGAGAGTCAAGTGTATATTGGTGCCAATTCGTATAATATGTAATGTTAACTGATGTATTGCGTTCTTTAAAATCATTCAGTTAAATGCCGTCACACTCCCAAAATATTGTTTTGTTTCCACCTGTGAACCATAACTTTCTTTGTCGATTGAACGATTTTCGCCTTTTTGGGACGAGATTCATCGGGTCGCCGCTATTCCATCGATTCCCTTTAGGATAGAGGATCATAATACAGAACCATTGTTTCATCTACAGTGACAATCGACTCCAAAATCGGCTTTGGATCGTCTCCACACAAGTTTAAAGACGAGCGCGCGCATTCGACGCGACGTTGAACAGCAGAAAGAAGACGCGGTACCCATCTTGCACTAATTTTATTCATACCCAAGATTGTTATGAAGAATTCGGCGAACACCTGTTTCCGAAATGTCAGACATCACTGCTAACTCATTAACTTTCAAACGGCGATCTTCTAATACCATTTCTTCAATGACTGCAACTTTTTGAGGCGTTACCGCTTCAGTTGACCGGTAAGTAATGAACGCGCGGTACTCAATTTTCGTTAGCTGCGACACTTTCATGCACTCGTCAGGATGCTTGAGTGGCTACTAAAATCTATTACGGTTCTAACCATAATATATATAGTGTAGACCTTTTACATGTCCAACTATGTCGCAACCCAGTTTGAACATGTTGGTACCTGTAAGAGCCTGCCGGGCCGAGAATTTATGACGCTTACCTCGGTAACTCGTTCTTAAAACGGCGTTCCCTAAGGTCTTTCTTTAAACTGGAAAATAAATAAGTCACTAGGAGCCATATCCAGACCCCAGAATATTGTTGCCATAACTTTCTTTGTCGATTGAACGACTTTCGCCTTGTTGGGACGTCGTACTTTTCGTTAGATTTAACAGAAAAAACGTGTTGTGGGTAGCTTATCAGTTTCTGGAACCATCAAATAAAATCAAAAGTGATGCACTGTCTTATACAGCAAATGGAAGTGCTTTTAAGAAGCATTAGGTATGTTCATCAAAGTTGAAATAAACAAGTACTTAATATGTAGTTACACAGTAAAAAATCAGCCCCGTGTGCATCCTTTCGGAAGATGTTAACACACAAAAGATTAATGATTTTATCGATAAAGAAAATTTAGATGTTTTAAACAAAGATCCTACCACAAAATTTCAAAAAGAAATAAAACAAGCTTTAGCAAACTGCAATATCTGCTTTAACGAATTAGAAAAACAACAAATCATACATAAAAACCCGCAACCATCAAAACTATATGGACTGATTAAAACACATAAACACAACATGCCTATACGACCAGTAGTATCATATATCAACGCACCTAATCACACCTTGTCCAAGAAATTCAACCATATTATTAACATCATAGAATACAAATCGAAATATAGATTGTGAGATTGAGATTGTGATATGTACAGCCGTCGAGAATAGACGTGTGAGAAGCACCTGCGGCGTACTTTTATATTATATCTATTTACTTTCACCGTAGTGCAGTTAAATTGTTATATTAAATTATTATATTTAAGTTATTAATTTTACGCTGCTAAGATGGCTAACAAACCAGCAACCCGATCGTCCGTTGATAAAGCTTTGGTACAAAAAGTTGTAGAAAAAATACTAAACTCCCAGGAACTTATTGACACCTTCGTTACAAAGATTAAAGACAGTCTATTGGAGAAGTTTCGGGAAGAACTAAAGGGCTGCAATAAGAAAATCGAAGATCTCGAAAAGAAATTAGAAGATGTGCAAAAGGGAAGAGACGACTTAGAACAATACTCAAGATTTAATAATCTAAGAATATTCGGGGTACAAGAAGTAAAAGACGAAAATACAGATCAAGTCGTCGTAAACATCTGTAAAGAGAAATTTCAAATGGATATAACAGTTGAATCAATTGACTGTAGCCACCGTCTCCAAGGAAAGGAACCAAATCACCGGCCTATTATCGTTAAATTCGTTTCTAGAAATACTAAAAAAGAAATTTATACTAAAAAGAAACTGTTAAAGGGAAGTAAGATCGTAATCAAAGAAGATCTTACGAAGGTAAGACACCAGCTATTGAAGGAAGCCGCTAAAAAGTATGGGCCAAAAAATGTATGGACGAATGGAGGCAAAGTTTTTATCAAACATAAAAATTCCATTCTGCGTATAACTGGTATAGCAGATTATTAAAGGTTTCACTTGTGCTCAGCCGCTGCAGTGTACCACGTTTGTTTGTATATAAAATTTATCACTTTTTATCACTATTTGTTTATTGTTTACTTTAAATAACATAAAACAAATACTTAAATAAGAAATTTTGTTTTCTATATATTGTAACGAATAGTAAACCCACATATGACGTCATCAAACATTCTAGATATATGCGTCATAAACTGTATGACTCATCAATCAACACGTGCAAGTATGACTCATCGACACGCCTCATTGACGTCACCGACAGCTGCGTGTATGACTCTCGCCATCGAATATTCTAGATGTATTAGCCATCGTATAAATATAAATTGAGGTCGCGAGTTGAGGAGAGTAAGTTAATGCTTAACCGGCGTCGTGTTGAAATGTACTCTGAATAAATAAATTGTTAATAATTAGTTAATACATAAATAGTTTTTATATAAATAAGGCCTCAAATAAATTTGTAATTACCTAGCATTTTTAAATGCTTTAGTTTGTTAAATAGTTTATAGTTATAGTGTGTTTTTAATTAAGTGCAATGTAAATAATATTCTCTTTATTAATAGACGAATTTAAACAGCATTTTGATTATTATTTTAAAAAGAACGTTACAGTGGTTACAGGTGTGGAGTTTTAAAATAAATAAAATCGTGTAATAAATAAAGTGCTGTGAGAATAAATTTATAGTGCTAAAAACAATCCCAACAAATAATTAATTAAAATGGCGATGAAATTGTTAAAAGATCTCTTAGTGATAGATTTAAAACGGGAATTGGACGAGAGAGACTTAGATGGTAATGGAAAGAAAGAAGTTTTAATAAAACGGCTAAGAGAATGGCTTTTAGAACAGAAGGAAGATCCCGAAAATTACCGCTTCGAGATACCTGGACCCGTAATTGATACTAGTTTGTTGTTAAGTAAAATGGAAGAGAATTCTAGAAAGTCCGAAGAAAATTCTAAAATGCTTAAAGAAGAATTACTTAAAAATACTAAAGCACTGGAAGAAAAAGTTTTTGAAAATTATAGACAGTCCGAAGAAAATTCTAAAATGCTTAAAGAAGAATTACTTAAAAATACTAAAGCACTGGAAGAAAAAGTTTTGGAAAATTCTAGACAGTCCGAAGAAAATTCTAAAATGCTTAAAGAAGAATTACTTAAAAATACTAAAGCACTGGAAGAAAAAGTTTTTGAAAATTCTAGAAAATCCGAAGAAAATTCTAAAATGCTTAAAGAAGAATTACTTAAAAATACTAAAGCACTGGAAGAAAAAGTTTTGGAAAATTCTAGACAGTCCGAAGAAAATTCTAAAATGCTTAAAGAAGAATTACTTAAAAATACTAAAGCACTGGAAGAAAAAGTTTTTGAAAATTCTAGAAAATCCGAAGAAAATTCTAAAATGCTTAAAGAAGAATTACTTAAAAATACTAAAGCACTGGAAGAAAAAGTTTTTGAAAATTCTAGACAGTCCGAAGAAAATTCTAAAATGCTTAAAGAAGAATTACGTAAAAATACCGCGTTCACTATTGGTTCCGGACTATGGCAGTTTACAGTTATGCCTTTCGGTCTATGTAACGCTCCGGCCACCTTTGAGCGTCTAATGGAGACAATCCTGAGAAGGCTGTCGTGGAAGACTTGCCTGGTATACCTAGATGATGTGATTGCAGTCGAAAAATCATTCAACGAACATTTGAAAAATCTAGAGGAAGTGTTCCGAAGACTACGTGGAGCCAATCTGAAACTTAGTCCGAAAAAGTGCCATATATTCAGAAAGAAAGTGAAATATCTCGGGCACGTCGTATCACGAAATGGAGTGGCAGCCGACCCCGATAAGATTCATGCAGTCCAAGAGTGGCCAACACCGAGAGATAAACACCAAATTCGTAGTTTTCTTGGGTTATGTACCTACTACAGGCGTTTCGTTCCTGGGTTTGCCAATATAGCGAAACCTCTGACAAGGTTAACTGAAGATGGGCGCGAGTATGTTTGGGGCGGAGAGTGCAAAACAGCTTTCCAACAGTTGAAGCGTGCCCTGACAACAGCACCAATATTGAGCTATCCACGGACAGAAGAGAAATTCATACTTGATTGTCTTATCAAAATAATTATTTATAATAAAAATGTATTTTTATCTTATATCAGAAGAAACAACTAAGCTGTCACCTTTTTTTAAACTTGAATTTTTCCCTGCCTACGTGATTTTTTCAAAATGACAGTGGATGTCATTGTATGCGTTATCAGTTATTACCAACATTACCACATCAAAAATACCCGCGTGTACATTTTCCCATTTCTTTAAAGTAAATTGTAAATTAAGGCGAAATAGACAAAGTAGTATGTAAAACACGTGTTACAATTCCTTTTTGTAATACTCGTATATAGCTTAACTCGCCGCTTCGCGGCTCGTTAAGCAAACTTATACTCGTATTACAAACATCGTCATTGTATCACTAGTTGTACAATATATTATTATTGCGTGGGAGACTTTCAATCAACACGTGCAAGTATGACTCATCGACACGCCTCATTGACGTCACCGACAGCTGCGTGTATGACTCTCGCCATCGAATATTCTAGATGTATTAGCCATCGTATAAATATAAATTGAGGTCGCGAGTTGAGGAGAGTAAGTTAATGCTTAACCGGCGTCGTGTTGAAATGTACTCTGAATAAATAAATTGTTAATAATTAGTTAATACATAAATAGTTTTTATATAAATAAGGCCTCAAATAAATTTGTAATTACCTAGCATTTTTAAATGCTTTAGTTTGTTAAATAGTTTATAGTTATAGTGTGTTTTTAATTAAGTGCAATGTAAATAATATTCTCTTTATTAATAGACGAATTTAAACAGCATTTTGATTATTATTTTAAAAAGAACGTTACAGTGGTTACAGGTGTGGAGTTTTAAAATAAATAAAATCGTGTAATAAATAAAGTGCTGTGAGAATAAATTTATAGTGCTAAAAACAATCCCAACAAATAATTAATTAAAATGGCGATGAAATTGTTAAAAGATCTCTTAGTGATAGATTTAAAACGGGAATTGGACGAGAGAGACTTAGATGGTAATGGAAAGAAAGAAGTTTTAATAAAACGGCTAAGAGAATGGCTTTTAGAACAGAAGGAAGATCCCGAAAATTACCGCTTCGAGATACCTGGACCCGCAATTGATACTAGTTTGTTGTTAAGTAAAATGGAAAAGAATTCTAGAAAGTCCGAAGAAAATTCTAAAATGCTTAAAGAAGAATTACTTAAAAATACTAAAGCACTGGAAGAAAATGTTTTTGAAAATTATAGACAGTCCGAAGAAAATTCTAAAATGCTTAAAGAAGAATTACTTAAAAATACTAAAGCACTGGAAGAAAAAGTTTTGGAAAATTCTAGACAGTCCGAAGAAAATTCTAAAATGCTTAAAGAAGAATTACTTAAAAATACTAAAGCACTGGAAGAAAAAGTTTTTGAAAATTCTAGAAAATCCGAAGAAAATTCTAAAATGCTTAAAGAAGAATTACTTAAAAATACTAAAGCACTGGAAGAAAAAGTTTTGGAAAATTCTAGACAGTCCGAAGAAAATTCTAAAATGCTTAAAGAAGAATTACTTAAAAATACTAAAGCACTGGAAGAAAAAGTTTTTGAAAATTCTAGAAAATCCGAAGAAAATTCTAAAATGCTTAAAGAAGAATTACTTAAAAATACTAAAGCACTGGAAGAAAAAGTTTTTGAAAATTCTAGACAGTCCGAAGAAAATTCTAAAATGCTTAAAGAAGAATTACGTAAAAATACCGCGTTCACTATTGGTTCCGGACTATGGCAGTTTACAGTTATGCCTTTCGGTCTATGTAACGCTCCGGCCACCTTTGAGCGTCTAATGGAGACAATCCTGAGAAGGCTGTCGTGGAAGACTTGCCTGGTATACCTAGATGATGTGATTGCAGTCGGAAAATCATTCAACGAACATTTGAAAAATCTAGAGGAAGTGTTCCGAAGACTACGTGGAGCCAATCTGAAACTTAGTCCGAAAAAGTGCCATATATTCAGAAAGAAAGTGAAATATCTCGGGCACGTCGTATCACGAAATGGAGTGGCAGCCGACCCCGATAAGATTCATGCAGTCCAAGAGTGGCCAACACCGAGAGATAAACACCAAATTCGTAGTTTTCTTGGGTTATGTACCTACTACAGGCGTTTCGTTCCTGGGTTTGCCAATATAGCGAAACCTCTGACAAGGTTAACTGAAGATGGGCGCGAGTATGTTTGGGGCGGAGAGTGCAAAACAGCTTTCCAACAGTTGAAGCGTGCCCTGACAACAGCACCAATATTGAGCTATCCACGGACAGAAGAGAAATTCATACTTGATTGTCTTATCAAAATAATTATTTATAATAAAAATGCATTTTTATCTTATATCAGAAGAAACAACTAAGCTGTCACCTTTTTTTAAACTTGAATTTTTCCCTGCCTACGTGATTTTTTCAAAATGACAGTGGATGTCATTGTATGCGTTATCAGTTATTACCAACATTACCACATCAAAAATACCCGCGTGTACATTTTCCCATTTCTTTAAAGTAAATTGTAAATTAAGGCGAAATAGACAAAGTAGTATGTAAAACACGTGTTACAATTCCTTTTTGTAATACTCGTATATAGCTTAACTCGCCGCTTCGCGGCTCGTTAAGCAAACTTATACTCGTATTACAAACATCGTCATTGTATCACTAGTTGTACAATATATTATTATTGCGTGGGAGACTTTGTAACCCCTAAATTTGTTACTGTTTCTTCTATTATCAAAATTTTTCTTGCGTTTTAAGCATACCATTTCTACGTGTCCTTTGGATGAACAAAAATTGCAATACAGATTCTTCGACTGCCATGTATTGGCCTTATGGTTGTGTAAACCACATCGGAGACATCTTATCAATTTATGGGAATCATTACTACTCGTAGTATGTGATTTTTGTTTAGGCTTTAGCGAGGTGCTTGTTCTGATCTTATGGACGTTAAATGAAGATTGTGCTTGTAGTTGTATACTACCATTTTTGGAAGCTTCTGCAGCTAGTGCAATTTCAACAGCTTTTTCGAATGTAATACTTCGTTCCTGAAGAAGTCGTTCCCGAACGTCTGCATTTCGTAATCCACGAATGAATTGTGATCGTAGATGAACTGTAACTGTAGGCTTTTGGCATTCAGGACATGTAAAATTACAATGTGTGGTTAACTTCTTTAATTCAGATATGTATGTAGCTATACTTTCTCCTTCATGTTGCATTCGTAAAAGGAATTTATACTGTTCAGTGATTTCATTTGGTGTAGGACTGAGGTGTGTTCTTAGTAATTGTATCAATTCATCATACGATTTTTTCTTTGGAATTTCAGGAGCTGTCAGACTTGACAATAACTGGTATGTTTTAGTTCCAATACAGTTTATTAAAACTTGTACTTTCTTAGTGTTATCTTTACTTAGGCCCTTGAATTCCAAATAGTTATCCAATCTTTCAACGTATGTTGTAAAAGATTCTTGATTTTCATCAAAAGGTTCCAAATTTATGTTTATAGATGATGAACTTGAAGTTTCCTTAAGGAAATTTTTGTAATAATTGTAGGAGTGCTGTTACACTAATGCGTTCTTCAGTCATTATTTTTATGGAAATTTCTCACAAGTACCTAAAAAAATTTCTCGTCGCCAATTTGTTATGTATTTGAATAAGATACTTGAGGAGTAACACGTATATAAATGCAATATTTATTATTAGGCAAGTATTTTACATTAACAGACATTTATATTATTAACGTATTTAACAACTGAATCTTGTACATAACAACATATATAATCAACAATTCATGTAACTAGATCCATATGTAACAACATACAGCTTCCAGCACATTCAAAACTTGTAAGCTTTGACATATGTAACATGTTTTCAAAGATTCCACCACAAGACTGTATTCCTTTGTTAGATAATTTCCTAGTTAATAGTAATGTAGAATTAGTAAAAAGATTAAAGTTAATTGAATTATTTGATCTTTGTATCAGTCAAAATTATTTCACTTTTAATAATATAATTTATTTACAAAAAGACGGTTTACCTATTGGTAATTCTATTACCTAACATATTCATGGATAATTTAGAAGATTAAGGCTCCGTTATCGCGTAGGTAAAGTACCGCTTAAACAGCTCTGAAGAATTTCATACAACAGTATAAAAGAACTTTATGAACTAAAAAAAGGTCATATCCCGCGTTTATTCACTATCATTCTTAGTTCAGGCTTTTGCTCACGTAACGCGTTGTAGGCGGATAGAGTTAAAAAAGCGGGAAGTTTCAACGAGTTTGATTTGACTGTTAATAAATTTAACGCATATTCGTAATTGTTACATATATTTTTGTGATTGTCGATGTAAAGTAACAGATTATTGTTTATATCCCTTCCCATACTTTAACTCTCCTAATAATTTAACTATTACTTAATAAATTCCCGAAGTAAATGTTATTTTCCTTTACCTAGGAGCATGTGACGGTTAGTTTTTGAATAAATTATTTCACTCTTAATTAGTCCTGATTAATCAGCAAGAACAACTGATATTTCTAAAGATATTTAGCAGTTTTATATTCCCTTTTTTAATTTCAACTACCTTAACTTATTCTTTGGCATTTAAAAATTTAAAATTTCAGTTAAACAAAATATTTTGAAAGTTCACGCATGTCTGGCAACACCGTGAGCAGAGAACTGCGATGCGATCAAATAATGTTTCTATTTACATTTTCAAATTTCAGTTTTAAAGAAATTAATTCCATTTTGGAGACTATAGCGCCATCTTTAGGTGTTTATAGTTAATGAAGCTTTCTATTATTAACACTGGCGGCGATAACGGGCCCTTAAATATTTGAATTAGATCTTTATAAACACATTATTTTTTTTTCGTTATGTTGATGACATTTTAGCTTGTTTTGACAGTTCTTTCGAGATTATCAATGAATTCTTAATTCTTATTAACAGTCTTCACACAAACATCATGTTACACTAGAAACAGAACAAAATAGAGCTATTAATTTTTTGGATTTAACTATTACAATTAATACTGTCACAAACGGAAATATTTACAATTCAATATTATATACAAAACTCAACTTCTCTTCCGTTCGTACAATATAGCGTGCAAGGCCACACTCAGTTGCCCACGCTAGTTAAGCAGCTGCGGTCTCACCGCCAACAACTTGAAGCCATCTGCGCGGCCAGCTGCGAGGTCTTCGTAGAAGCGCTCTCGCTTCGCCCACAACTGCATTAGTTGGCATGCAACATATCCGCCTACTTACTCCGTATATGCGGGGCAAACTACACGATTTGCAAACAGGTGCACATTCCTTAAGAAGAATTTACCACACTTCCGCACAGCCTGCAGATTCCTGCCAGGCACCAGCAGCTCAAATGCAAACTACCCACAAGCCTGCAACCAGGAAGCATGAACTTCCTTAGTTTCATACTAGGAACTTCAACCCACTGATTCCCACTACGATGCTAATTTCTTCCGCGTTCAGCAGTATTTAACCAGCTTGCTTGAGCTATTCAAATCAGTCAGTGAAGTTGTCTCCAACACTACATCTACAAGCAAGCTGGTGAGTACTCTTTAAATTATCTAATGCTTAGTGCCTAGTTATGAGTGGGCTGCGCTAAACGTCCACTCTCTGCTTCGGTTATGGGGGTTGTGTCCAGGCTCCCACGCTTAGTTGTAATCTCTAGGAGTTTAACTCCTACGCTTAGTTTATAGACCTAGTGCTAGAGTAGGGTTGGTTCCGACCACCCTCATGAATGTATTAGTTTAGGACATGTACGTCCTCACGATGATGATCAACATGTATGTGAACCTTTTGTACTCTCTTTATTGTTATTAGTATATAGTTGTTTTCTACGACTTGTGTTTAATTTCTCTCTACCTCTGACTACGTCCTCCAGTCACGAAAACCCCACGTGACAATACAAACAATGAATTTGATTTTTCCATATACAAAAAACCCACAAACACAGACGTCACTATTCCTAATGATTCATGACATCATAAAATGCATAAACTAGCGGCTTATAGATCTTTAGTACACCGAGCTTTAACTACTCCAATGAAACGATCACATTTTGATAAAGAAATTTCAATCATCAAACCATTATAACCACAACATGATTAACACTTTAATTCAACAAAAAGATTATAGGTTAGTATCAAAAGAATATTTCCAATTGACACTCAAATACAAGACACAAATTACATATCAATACCATACTTTGGCAAGATATCAGAACAAATTGCAACTATAATACGAAAAACCACCAGTTACAAAATAACCTATAAAACTAACACCAACACTTTTTCATTTTTATTCAATGCTAAAGACAAAACACAAGATATCATGAAATATCATTTACCGTTTGAATTGTTCTTTTTGTAACTCGGTTTATATTGGACAAACACTTAGGAATTTCGACATAAGATACAAAGAACATGTACGCTCTTATAGACTTAAACATCCAAAAAAATCGAATTATGCCAAACACATTTTGGAACAGAACCACCCACTGACACCTCAAAACAACATTCAATTCTTACATTTTTGCAACAACAAACACAAATTACGACATTTTAGAAGCTTTTGAAATATACAAACATAAACGCACAGTACCTTTAATGAATGAACAAACTGAGCTTAATAATTCTCCTTTATTAGAAGTGTTAGATATTTAGTTTTAGTATGTATTATATCTAGTTACCTTTTTCTGTATTTATCCTTGGCAACGTGTTTGTTTATCAATCTTATCTACCTTTGATAATGACATTTAATGTCGAAACAATATTGTCAGGTAAAGATACTAATAAACTTGTGAAACCTTAACTAATCTTTGTATTTATATTATATTCCATGAATATCTATTTATGCAGGAATCACGACAAATAACCCGCGTGCATGTAAAACAGCCTGATTAAATTTTGGCGATTTTTTGTCAAAATTTATTCACTTTATTAACTGTACCAACGTAAATGCTAATAAATAATTTACAAATATCCACTTATTCAGGAAATAATCATGAATATTCCGCGTGCATCAAAAATAGCCTGATTTAATTTTGACAATTTTTTGTCGAAGCGCTCTAAAGAAATACGTCTCGAAAATTCTCCTACAAAAATCCCTCGTGCTACGCACTTAGGTTGGGGGCATTTTGTTGAAAATATTTCGACAGGAAACTGTCAAAATTTAATTGGATATTTTAATGCACTTGAGATATTACTGTTGAATATATATCGCGTAATAAGTCAATAAACTATTTTAGAGCCATTGCAAAAAAAATTAGTGAATCTCTCCAATTAATCCAAAAAACTATTTACAAACAATGTCTATTTAAACAGGAAATAATCATGCTGAATATTCTGCTTGCGTGTAAAATGGCCGGATGCAATTTTGACGATTCTTTTGTCAAAATGTTTTGCAGTAATAGAATATGTCGTAAAGGTTTTCCCTCCAAAATTTTGTTGCGTGGTAAATTTACTCAACATATTTCTTAGCAAAACATTTCGACAGAAAATGTCAAAATTTAATCAGCTATTTTAATGCACTTGGCATATTACTGTTGAATATATAGCATACGTAATGAGTCAATAAACTATTTTTGTTCAATCCTGTCGTTGAAAATTACTGTTTCTTACCTAGATACTAAAGGTGAAAGTGTTTGTTTTGTCCATTTAACCTACTTACATAAAAACAGGTGAGCGAAAGCAGTAGGTGAAAAATTTTCACTCACTCTCGATAAGCAGAGTTATAAGCTGAACATTTAACCAATTTTATTCATAACAGTAACACATATCAGCAAAATTACTTATAAATATGAAAGTTAACATTACAACTGTTAATACTCGGTTGATTAGTACCAGGAAATTGATCTTTGTTGACAAATTGATTGTTTGTTTTATGACGAATGATGAAAACCATAACAACGAAAACCGAAAAAATATCTAATAGCAGGATTGAACAAAACGCTATACAGCACTCGTGGGAAACTGAGTCACTCACTTGCGTGTCTCGACACACGCGTGAGTAAAACTTTTAGTTTCTCCACTTGTACTGTAATATACTATAAAGCCATTGCAAAAAGCTAGTAAATCTCTCCAATTAACTCAAAAAATATATATTTGAATCAATACTAATACAGCTTATTGCTCATATAATTAGCAGAGCTCAATACTACAGTATGAATTTTTATCATTCTTGACAAGGCAGTTCAAGGCGATCAAAAAGTCCACTATGTCACATTGTATTATTAATTTGTAAAACAAATTGAACAGCTAATTTCAAATAAATCTAGGACAGTCAGTACTACATAGTGTAAATGTTGCTTTTTATTTTCCTTAATATTTAATAGATTTTACGTAGTTAACTATGAAAATATAATTTAAAGCCTGGTTCACACATTGTTAAAAATGCAAAAATCACTCTCAAGACATATTTGGTCCTAGATTTATTTGAAATCAGCTGTACATTAGTATAAGTTTCTTTTCTAATACAGTATTACCTTTGTTTATTAGTAGTTCAAATGATGTATGCCATGTATTATAGGAATTATTTTATTTAGGACGTTTAATTTTAGTTCGACTACGTCAAAACTAGGTCCACTCCGTCATATTTTCAATGTTACTAGGTGGACTTGTGACTTAGTAGTCTTTTAATATAATCACATAAATTACATTTAAATGGTTTATCACCACTATGAGTGCTTTTTAGAACATTTACAATCTTATAAATTACTAGAAATATACATTTGGACTCTTACTACTGAATTCCACTGACTAAGTTTCAGAATAACCTCCAGATGAAAAGTAGATTGAATAAATTTTCTGCCATGTGATTTAACATCTAAATGCAGCAGATTTAATAAAAAAACTGTTTAGTCAATAATAATCGCAAACTTTTAAATCAACTGTGTATTATTAATTCTTTGAATTAGCCTTCAAAACCACACAGAATCAAGCTCTCAAGAAAATCCGATGTAATGGAGTTGTCTCAACTTCCTTCAAATTTTCATAAAAACTGTAGGCAAATGTCATCTGTTTGCTCTAGATGTGAATAAACAAACGCCAGCGGGTTAAAAAGACATAAAAGATGTTATTCTCAAACATAATGATAATAGCATAAATTACACTCAAATAGATTCTCACTACTATAAACGAATGTATTGTTTTAAGATTATCTTTTTGAGAAAATTTATAGTCACATAAATTTCACTCAAATAGTTTGTTACCAGTATGAGGGCACGTGGCGTTTAAGATGACTTCTTGAGGACATTTATAATCATACAGATTACACTCAAATGCTGCTTCACTACTATGAGTGACCATCGGTTGTTTCAGGTGACTTTCTTGACAACATTTATAATCATATAAATTCAACTCCAATGGTTTCTCACCATTATGAGTGAGCATGTGTCTTTGAAGATGACTTTTTCGAGAACATTTATAATCACATTCATTACACTTAAGTGGGTTCTCACAATTATGAGTCAACATATGTCTTTGAAGCTGACTTTTTCGAGAACTTTTATAATCGCATTCATTACACTGAAATGGTTTCTCACCACTATGAATAAAAATGTGTTGTTTAAGATTATGTTTTGTGGAACATTTATAATCACATAAATTACACTCAAATGGTTTATCGACACTATGAGTGAACATGTGTTGTTTAAGATTACTTTTTATAGAACATTTATAATGGCATAAATTACACTTAAATGGTTTCTTACCACTATGAGTGAGCATGTGACTTTGAAGATGAACTTTTTGAGAACATTTATAATGGCATAAATTACACACAAATGGTTTATCGCCACTATGAGTAAACATGTGTTTTTGTAGTTGACTTTTTCGAGAACATCTATAATCACATAAATTACACTTAAATGGCTTTTTACCACTATGAGTGAGCATGTGACTTTGAAGATGCCCTTTTTGAGAACATTTGTAATTACATAAATTACACTCAAATGGTTTTTCGCCAGTATGAATAAGCATGTGTTTTTTAAGATTATCTTTTTTAGAACATTTATAATCGCATAAATTACACTCAAATGGTTGTTCGCCACTATGAATAAGCATGTGATTTTGAAGATGAGCTTTTTGAGAACATTTATAATCGCATAAATTACATTCAAATTGTTTCTTACCACTGTGAGTGAATATGTGTCTTTGAAGATAATTTTTTTGAGAACATTTATAATCGCATAAATTACATTCAAATTGTTTCTTACCACTGTGAGTGAACATGTGTCTTTGAAGAAGACCTTTTAGAGAACATTTATAATCGCATAAATTACACTCAAATGGTTGTTCGCCACTATGAATAAACATGTGATTTTGAAGCTGAGCTTTTTGAGAACATTTATAATCGCATAAATTACATTCAAATTGTTTCTTACCACTGTGAGTGAACATGTGTCTTTGAAGATGACCTTTTAGAGAACATTTATAATCGCATAAATCACACTCAAATGGTTTGTCACCACTATGAGTGAACATGTGTTGTTTAAGATTACTTTTTTGAGAACATCTATAATCACATAAATTACACTTAAATGGTTTCTCACCACTATGAGTGAGCATGTGACTTTGAAGATGCCCTTTTTGAGAACATTTGTAATCACATAAATTACACTCAAATGGATTCTTGCCAGTATGAATAAGCATAATGTTTTTTCGAAACATTTGTAACCACATAAATTACATTCAAATTATTTTCCACTTTTTTTTGTGAAAATTTAAAACTGACATGTGTTACAGCAGAATATTTTCCTGTCTGTATTTACTCCTTCATATTTTTGTAGAATACTGATGACATTGAAGAGTTTTCTCCCAGGACTCCGAACTGTTTTGATATCCACTACCTTTTGTACCTCATCGTCCATTTGATATATTTATAGAATTCTAACAACCTGTAACAAGCAAAAATAAGTTTGTATGGAAAGTTAAAGCTTTAATGCGATTGCAACTTCAGAATTGTAGAAATTTAATAAAAGACACTTTCATTGATATTACACTACCTAAATGATTAATGAAATTTCTGCAAAAAATTTGTGTTAAACTTTAATATCTTAAGAATTTCGTAAACAATGAATTGAAGGGTCGGCTGTAACAACGTTGTAACATTTTGCTGAAATGAGGTATTGCCTTAAAAACAACATTAGTATATCCCTATTGGAAGGTGTTGGCGTCAAAGAGATATAAAAAATCCTTAAACACATTCCCGGAAGGCTAGTTTTTAAAGCTTGAATTTGTAGTGTACCGTTTAACACTGCTGTATGTCTGTTGTCAGTTTGTGTTGCTGTTAAATTTTTTTGTTACATACAACATTGTTACGGCCGACCCTTCAATTACACATCCAGCACATATAAACAACAATGCCTTAAACAAAGCATGAGTTAGTAAATAAAAAAAAGCTAAAAAGTAATCCCCCAAAGCCAAAATTCTCATTATTAAACCCAATTGTCTCAATTTTAATGCTAGTAGTAAGAAAAGCACAGTGACGTCAAACAGATTTAAAGATGAAACCTTATTCAATCAATGCAATTTATTTAGCAAAATTTGCTATTTACAAGTGAATCTGAATAACAAGTAAAACTATATAAACATTTTTTTTTAAATTGTGAAGTTATAATTTAAAAAGGCTCTTAATAACATTTTTCCAAGTTGATTAAAATTTTTGTTTTTAATTTTTTAATGAAAGTGTTAAGATTGCTATTTTTTAACTCACTATCTAATTTTTTATATTCTATTACTCCTATAAAAAAATTGAATTTTGAGATGTTTGCAATCGTTTTTAATCTAGTATAAAATTATCTTTTCCTCTCGTAATGTAGCTGTGAACTCGATTAAATTTAATTAGACAATTATTATGACATGGTGCTGAAATATTTAGATTTATTTTATGTAGAAATACCAAAACGCGAAACAAAAGAAAATTTTTAATATTTATCCAGTTCAACGAATTTAACGTGAATGTAATTAACCAGTACCCGAGGCTTCTTCTAGCGATGAACCGTATTTATGCATGTGCAAGATGTAAAACATTTTATTTTGTTATATAATAATGGACACTATTACAAGTACATACAATTTTTATACAAACAATAATAATAATTATTTATACCAACCATCGCTTTCTATTGCTTCAGCCATGGATAAGAGATCAAAATGATGAAGAATGTTTGATACAGCTATCTTATTATTATTATAACAAAAATTAATAATAATAACAATTTTATGGCAAGATTACAACCAAATCTTTATTACAACCAAATTACCTATGCAAATTACTGCCTCAATGTCAAACATCAAAATCAAAATGATGTTAGTGCGCAAGTCACTGGCTTAAATATACAGGAAGAATCTCAAATATAGGGTGAACCTACAAACCTAATATCCTTTAAATGGTAAGTAGAGGGAAGGTAATAAAGTAAATTTATCTGTACAAGTATAGGTCAAAAACTCTTAATTTTCCATAAAATGAGTTTTGATATTTTATTGAATCTTGGAACCGGTCCTGTCCCGGTCCAACCGTGTTCTATTAGAAAACTATGACGTCATATACGACCGGGTTTCAATTTTAATTGCTTTTGGTCTGTCAAATTCAGAACCTGCTCCCAGAGCATGTTGCAACTACAGGTAAGTTTTGGCCCTTAGCCAACGACCACTTCAAGATGGGCACCATTTTGAAAGTCAAAGTTTTACGGCGTGTTTACATTATTCTAACCTCGCATTTAGAAAAAGTTTAGTGATTTTATACGGTTTTGTTTTAGAAGTTATTACTTTGAGGAACTTTTATAATCCTGTGAACAAACTTATAAAATTCATTCCTTTTTTAGTATAAATAGTACTTTATGAGAACATTAACAGATAACATAAAACATGCATACATAATCGATCATCTACTTTACGGTGAGCTTTAATTTAGCAATTTTTTATTATTAATCAGTATAGTTTATATTTTTTGTTAATGTTTTTGTTGAACAATTGCTAATCTAACTAATAATTGTACTAGATGCCCTTGTGGAGAATTACTAAGCTCTTGGATAAGTGTTTTGGGTAAAAATAGTAAAACTTGGACTTGGTCAAGAAATAAATGAGTTTGCACGAAGTACTTTAATCCAGAAGACTTTATTAAAACGCATGATTGATTTTAACATCTCCCAATGCGGTACCTCATATGTCACATGGGTTTCAGTACTAGTGAGAAAAAAAAGTGAAAAACTTATAGTTTTTTATAAAATAAATTTTGAAGTTTTATTGAATTTTGGATCCGATCTTGGCATTCGTAACGGACCTAATTACGGAACTTTGCCGTTATTGAAAACAGAAATACGATATGTTTTACCTGCAACTAAGAGATCGGAGCTTGTTATTGTTATTTTATGGTTGCATGACACTACAAGAAAATATATGTGTTTGTACTTTTTTCGAGTTCACAGTCACAATCTTACAACGTATTATTTTTATTATTTAATCGCTATTTTATATTTTTGTATGTTGCGTCTATAATAAAGCTATTAAAGCACCTAAAACAGTGTGTTTACAGCTTATTTGAGAGCTTTAATGGACCAACCCACCAAGCAGACTGACGTCATTTTAACGTTGATTATTGGTCAGTCATTACGTCAGTTTCACCTTTGAAGTGACGTTATAATGATGCTAACAAGACGGGTAAATGTCACAGCCCAAAGACGTCATTTTACGACGTAAAAAAGACGATGTTGTGTGATGTAAAGAAAACCTCATATAATCATTTAAATGACGTTTTATTAATATGCTCAGTACCTATTTATTTCTACTTCTGCAAATAAAACACCTTAATTTGAAAAAAGATTTGTTATTTAAAATTCTGAAACGTAAATATAATCACTATTATTATATTATTATATTTATATGGCGGTCCTATAAAATAAAACACCTGTTGTTTTCGAGGCGTCAGCCAACACGTGTATATTTCCTCCGTCCTTTTCGGTGATTTGTATGAAATGCCATCCTAATTTGTTTTACCTACACCGACACAAAACTGCAAGAAATGCTCAAAAATAAAGTACCACAAACATATATTTTTAATGAAAGATGTACACATCAAGCAGCTGAAAGGAAATCAACATCAACCAACTTTTTGCAAGGATTCGGCTGCTCCTTCGTTGCGTTGTTTTTCACGATCTTTACCGATACCGGTCACGTGATTATAGAACACTCAGAGTTTGAATTTTTGAAACGTATGCACTACACCTGTTTATTTATAAATAAACAATAATAAAGCTAAATATCCAAGTAATATTTTAGCGCTAAGTGTGCAAGATATTTTTAGGTTTATTTTATTTATTCAAATTCAGTGAATATACCTATTAATTGGAAATTTATTGTAAGAATTTTTTTAAAAATTTTCAGTAAAATCTTGGTTAAAATTTCCACAATGCTCGTATATCTAAATCGGGTCTTACTCACACTTTCTAAGAAAATTTGTCGGCGTCATTGACACGTCATAACTCTACATTCGTCATACTGGTATGACGTCATTATAACGTTATAATTGGGTATACGTCATCAGCGACCAAACATGTCTAAATAATCACGTAAATATTACGGCATTCTGCTTACTGGGAATTTTTTCAAAGATGATATCATTGAAAAAAAAATGTAAAAAAGAAAATTAACAAAAACCTTAGTAAATGGCCCAATAGCTGTCAGTACCTTTTTATTTACAACAAAATTAAAACAGTATGAATCTGTAATAAAGTTACATAAAATCTAGGGACATTTCCATATTTTGACAATTACGTTGGTATCGCCCGCTCCACTATAAAATTGATGCAGTAGATTGGGAAGAAATGCATTCAAGTATGGTGCAAAGTGGAGTCGGTCAGTTGTTATAATATTAAACCATCTCAAATTTTGTTAAAGAACGCTGTTTATGTCTAAATTATTTGCTTTTCTAATAAAATGCCGTGTTTTATTAAAATTAATTATTTTTCAAGAGTTGGATTAACCAGTGCCTGACATTAGGAGTCTGCTGTATTATAAGGCTACAAAGTTAAATTTCATTTATTTTTTCTATTCCGTCAACTACTGGGACATCAGCTTTAGATACAAGTCACTTAGATGTACAGTTGCGATCATCTGCTAAGGAACGATGAAAAAACAGTGATCACCGTTTTTGTACAATGTACGCTGTAACTCGACCCGAGTTATGAACTGACCAATTAGAATGTTAAAAGATGAATGTTCTTGAATACCATACAATAAACTTACATTGAACTTATTTACATTGAACAAAAAACTGGAAAATAGGCGATTATGTTTTTTAATCGTTCCCTAGGGAATGATCGCAACGTACATTATGCGAAAATTCATTTTAAGAAAACTTTATTGATAACAGTTGTTAACACTTATATTTTTCGATTAAAATTGAAAAACAAAAGATTTTGTTGTATCCAGAGTCGTCAGATATGCATCAAGCTTTGGATGCAATTAGGTGTGGAAAATTTGTACACCTAGTTCAGTAGTGAGACGCCCCTTGGGGCATCGCACTAAACAAATTTTGTACACCTAATCCCGAGAATACGGAAATATCTGCTGTTATTTCCGTATTCCTGATTGAATTTCCGATATTTCATGCATTCCCGTATTTCCTAACCAAAACTTTATGAAATAACATCAGAGCTAGTTGTACCCCACTCCCAAATTTTCATATATTTCCGTGATTTTCCTGAGTATTCCTCAAGTATTCCCTTATATTCCCCAAATATTCCCTAGTATTCCTGAGTATTTATCAGATATTGTCGTGTATTTCTGAGATTCTTTGTATATTCCCGTTATATTTCGAAAATTACTCTATGTAAGGTGTCTCACTACTATTCCGGTAGTGAGACACCCCTCGGAACTTTTGTACTTTTTGGGCAAAATGACATGAGGCACTATCGTGTGTAAAAACGACGTCTCCATTTGAATACCAATCGGTTTTTTGAGGTATAAGATGGGTTTTTAGCACGTTTATGTATTGTTCTTGGACAATGTACAAACGATCTGAACCATGAATAGAATAAACACTCCACACCATAACTGACGTTGGAGACTTGGCTGTTTTGTGCCACATATTCTAGTGGGTTTCACACTTGCCCATTATTAGAATTTCCAATCGGTCAACACATAACGTTAGTAACTCTAGGCAAAAATTGTCAATTAATATTTATCTTTTCTCAGTCAGATGAGGACATGTTTGTTACACTTTTAGCCTACAAAATTCTTGCTTTTGCTATTGTAGTAGTCTTGACTTTTTTTAAGCTAGTAAATTTGTTTGTAAGAATTCTCCTGGCCGAACTTGGTGCAATAATAATTTCATATTGCTTCGTTTGGTTACTTAGTTGCCTAGATGTTTAGATGCAAATATTCAGAGACATATTTAGCAACCTTCTTTTACTGCTAGCCGTCAGAATCGGCTTAACACCGCATTTTCTCATTCTATTA
The DNA here is from genome assembly GCA_929113105.1 of Agrypnus murinus. Classification (NCBI taxonomy): domain Eukaryota; kingdom Metazoa; phylum Arthropoda; class Insecta; order Coleoptera; family Elateridae; genus Agrypnus; species Agrypnus murinus. Next base: position 33,499,166 of record OV816031.1, read on the forward strand.
TGCGAGTAGCCATTCTTTTTGTTGTGAGTGTTTTTTTTCTGTTCATGGTCCAGGTCGTTCGTACATTGCTGAAAGTATAATAATAAAATAACCTTGGTAACACTACCAATTGAGAGACTACTACACAGCAGTCTTTCGCCCAAGCGGTCCGAGATCAACTCCCGGTGCCACTAAATCTGGTTAAGATTTTCTGCAGTTTTCCTTATCTGTAACACAAATGTGGGATTTGTGCTATACCATATGTATGTCGGATGCAGTCACACGATGGGTCTGCATAATAATGCACAAGCTTCATAGCTTCTGGAGCATGGTTTCCAGGTTAAAAGTAGTAGTCGTTATTATTATATAATGAGACAAGAACAATACATAAACATGCTAGAAACCCATCTTCTATGTCAAACAACCGATTGGTATCCAGATGGATACTTCATTTTTATGCTATAGAGAAGCCCTATATTGTTCTGTCAAAAAAGCGAAAAAATTCTTTTAAAAAAGCTGCGTGTAGTGTTGACAAAGGCTGGAAATAGCCCTGACATGAACCCCATTGATAACTTATGGACGATTGTTAAGAAAGAACTAAGAAAAAAAAACGATGATCACGAAACTATAAAATTAAGATAATTGATATATAATATAAATAATTCGAAGAACTCGTTGTTCGTGTTAATACCATGGCATCATAATACAGAAAAAAAGAAAAATGCAAAATTTTAATACATAGTATGCCAACAAGGGTCAAAAGTCTTTTAAACAACAAAGGAATCTTTACCTAACAATAAAAATACAATTTTGTTGGATTATTAATATATTTTCCTTGAATAAAGGCGATCCGATCACTTCGTCCACCCGTCTTGTAGTACCATATTGCCCAACGGGGATAAATGTTCGCCCAATTTTTAATGTACTACCTCACCCAATAAGACTACAAGATTTTCTCTAGGGGCACAACGCCTACCTCGACCACTTCGCCCAACTTTCGTATAGTCCCACAACGCCCAAAATAGGACAACAACACCGAAAATCCGTTTGTTAGCAACTGGATAACGCACACGTTCTTTGCTATTTGCAAATTTCGTAATGCAATTTCTTTATCAGCTACTGGGACAAAAAATATTCACTACCAGATCAACATCTGTCAGCTTCTGGTACATATGCATTTTTTTCATATAAGGTTTAATTTAAATTTTAGCAAAGACTATATTAATTTTCTAAAAGGTTTATTAAAATGTATAGGTTCTAAGGCTTTAATACAAACAAAAAGTAGTATGGTTTTTTTTAAATAAGGAAATGATAACAATGAGTATCTGAGCGTCTGTCTTAAAACCTCAGCTACTGGGACATCTACTAGAATTTGAATTTTTAAATGTCACATCAGTGTTGCCATTCACCACAAAATTCCCTAAATTTTAAAATTGCAATTTGTTTTATTTAAAAATTTAAAAATAGCATTAAAAAACTCTTTTTATAAGTCATTATTGCACTCGTTCTTTAGAAAACTCCCCTCAAGCGACTCGTTTTCTAAACTTGGAGTCGTCCAATAAATCTTGTCTTATGAAACTCGTTCTTTAATATACTATTGTTTTAAAGAATTTGAATATTAACAAATAAGTATCTTTTTATGCTACAAATACCGTTTAAAATAAAGTCAGTTATAAAGACTTAATTTACAATAAATATAACTAATATACTTAATAAAATGAATTATATTAATAGAACCAAACTACATATATAAAATTACCCATACTATCTCAAGCAAAAGACTACAAACTCAGTTTGTCGGGGTTCAAAACTTTAATGTTTTTCTGATTTTCTTATTAAAGTAGGTACTTTTTCATATTTTTGATTTACATTAAATTAATAGATAGATAGTATTTTGTACGTTATTGATACTTTTTATTATTTATTATTATTTTAGCAAAGTTCATTACCGTTTTATGTTTCTTTAGATTTTTATAAACTTATTAACCAAACATATTTAGGTTACCTTTTCACTTCGATCATATATTACACCAGAGGCACTATTTTTAAGCTCACCTTCCACCACCTAACCTCAAAACATATTCTGTTTTTTTTTGGTTTTTATATTCCAAATAAAAAAAAAAAAAGATTTCCAAAGTAATATGTTTGCAGTATTTCGTAACCACCAATTTATAGTTCAAAAAGTTCCTTTCATCACTTCTTAACGCCTCTCTATCTATTTATTTATTTATCACGTCCTTTAATTTAAATTAGTTAGATCTGAAATCGTTTCCTTTTTCCTGGTGGTCTAGGTGTCCAATAACTGGTGGACACCTTGAGATTTCCGTAAAAAGTACTTGCTAGTTGTTTAATAGCTGCTATGATGTCGTGCTCGGTTGTTTCTTTAGCATTCGGGCTTAAGGTTGCTGCTTCTGTAATATTTAATTACATAATAATAATCGTATCGGTAAAAACAATGAAAATCTAACATACTTTTGATACAGTCAGATGCTATTAAGGAGGAAAGCATTTTCTTTCCCTCCCAGTCATATAAGGAGGCGACAGAATCTGTGAAGTTTCTTTAAAATATTTTTTACAATAGTATTGATCTCATGACTTCCAATTTGGGCAAGGAATGATAACTGAAAATAACAAGATTTGTTATAAGGAAAGCAGGATGTGCATTCAAGTACCTACCATTATTTTCTGTTCATCCTTTGTACCTGGGCGTCTTTCCCATGTACCAATGTCTTCTTCTCTCTTCATGGGTAGTCTCCTTTCAAAGTCTTCGCGGAAATTCTGATCATCATCAGGAATTATCTGTGGTCGGCTTTGCTCCCTCAATATTTGCAAAAACCAACTTCAGCTGATGAAGTCACTTTCGGTTTTTCTTTTGTACTCTATTGGTCGTCTCACTTTGGGACTACAACGTGTGCTCTTATGGACAACGGGGTTGCCAAACAACTTGCAAACAACTTTTAAAAACACTTTCTAAATATCGTTGTTGTAACTCCATAAACCTTTATAATCCCTATTGTTCGAGCAAGTTATATTTGCAGGTAGTAACTGACAGCGGTAGTAAAACAAAATTTCAAAACTTGCTGTTTGTATGAGTTAATGCCAGTACTATTACAAAACTAATAATTTTGAGTATAATTAAACGTTAAACGTTTTATTTCGAGTTTTTGAATTTTAGGTAAATAAAAAAAGTACAACACAAGTTTTAGTTATTTGGTTTTTATTTAATAAAGAAACATTAAAACTAATAAATTATGGTATACTATCAAAGTACACTTTTTTAGTGTGATAGATTTAAAACATAAATAAATAATAAGAGTATAAAATAATATAAATAAAAGAGTAGTTGCACGAAGTAAAAGTAGAAAAATCAGAAGAGTTTATTGTTCACTAAAATTCTTTGAATTTGCTGCTAATTCTAAATTTTCGTTCTTGCAAGTTTCTTTTTAAACAAGTTGCACAAATGAATGATTTTAAGAATTGCGTTTGGAACTAGGCTTACCTGTGAATTAAAAGATTAAAACGATCATTCAGAAGCTAACCAACCGTTTATTTTTATTTTGAAAGAATCTGAAGATGAAAGAATTAAACAAAAAAGTATAAGTAAGAAAATATCGAATATTTAGATACATGTACGATGTAAGAATCCCAAGTAATCCCAATAAAATAACAAATACATGTTCATAAGACTTTTTTTAAATTCTCCTTTTGTATGGTTACGATTACACTTTTTCGGACTTTCGGTTACTATTTTGAAAGATTTAGAAATACTGGCATCTTAATCCATATCTCTATAGATTTATACGATTTATACAGTGAAATAGGTGGCAACAACAAAGCACAAACTCCCATAAGAAATACATTGGCTATCTTTCCTTCGCTGTAGTCCCAAAGTGAGACGACCAATAGAAAACAAATTTAAAATGTTAAAAAAGTATAAATTTAAACATACGTGATTAATCATCACACCTTTGTCAAACTTGCAGCAATCTGTAGCTGGTTGAATAACCATGTTATTTGTAATATTATCACCATTTGATGATAAGCAGCTTTTCAGTGAATATGCAGGCTCTCTTTTATTCGTAGGAGTAGAATAGTCACTTCTTATCTTGTTATCACATCAGTCATGTAATAACGTTGAGACCTTGGGAAAAAGCATTATTCCAGTGACTTCCTCATCGTGGTTCATCTGTGCTTAACAGTTTATTATAATCATAATCTTGATTTTCATGCAAATGTACTTTGTACAGACATTCGTCGCCTGTTAGATCTCCTTCAGCAAATTCATTACTATCAATGTTTAATTCGGTGTTTATTACAGTTTTCTAAAAATTCACTTGAACTAAAAACTATCCAAATAATAATTATCAATTATTACAGATGGTTCTGTTGCAGCTTTTCTTGGCTTCTTGGTATTATTACACAGGTAACGAAAATGCCTTGTACTCAGATCAAGAACGGATTTTCTTTTACGTGATGGCATTTTCTTGTAAAACAAGAAATTGTCTATATCACTCCACATAAAATTCAAGCACCAATTTCGCCGACACCTGCTCAAGCATTCCCTGATGCATATTTATCATGCTTTTTTAGTATATTTGGTCTTAGAATTTCATGCTTTATCCAAATTCATCCTAAAAATTTAGTAAAATCTTTACCATCGCCATAACTAATAAACAAAAGACAATCTATAAATAACAACTACGCTAACATACTTCTTATTTAAGATAAAAATTGATGGGTTCGAGAATTTTTCTCAAAAACATTTAATAAAAGATTTATGTTAAAAATTTATTGATTCTGATTAATGATTAATATACCATAATATTAAGTAATGGCATCGGAACATCGTTATTTATGTTTGTAATTAATTATTAATTACGACAAATATTACCAACAGAAAAAGTATTTCTATAAAAATATATACTCTTATACGAAACACCACAATCATTCGCGATAAATACAAATAACTAAGATGAGAAATACTTTATGGTATATTTGTATATTTGTTTGATATTCGTTTCAAAATATTAAAAATTACACACAAATAACATTTATTTAACATGTATATCAATATATTTCTAAATATTTCATTTTCAATATTTTACAAATACTTTCCTAATCTTCTAAATATTTAAAACACATATAATATTATCTTTATATTTTTTAAATATTAAAAAAATATTGTGTGCTACTGGGGGCATGACATACGAATATTATTTGAAACAACATTTGACCTGACCCGAAACAACCAACAGCAGATTCGTAATCTTCATACCAAAAAGCTCTAGAAAAGCTATATGAAAACCTGAAAATTTCTTTTGTATAATTTCTAGAATAACAATAAATATGAGGGCAATTACTCATCCAAGCTTGTTTGGGATTGATCGCTGTAAGGTGTTATTTTTTATCATTTGCTCCATATTTCGCAAGTGTAAAACATGTATTAAATCAGTGTCTATTTGTTGTTCAAAATAATTTAATAAAACACCTAATAAAATGGCTTCAGCAGCTTGTCCATAAAGTACTTTCTTCATGTTTAAATCACCATGGCTATCACTTAGAACTTCTTGATCTACTTGAGAGGTGACGGGTAAAACTTTCTCCTTCCTCCACTATTTCACCTCCTGTCGGTACTTGGTCACCTTGTTTTTTACGATAACAATGAATTTATGCTTCAATGTCGGACTTTTCTATCTTCTTCATATGCTCTCTCTGTTTTACTAAACTACCAATACCTTTAAACAAACCAAGTCTTCAGTAACAGCTTCAACTTTAACTTCTTTTTCATTAGTAATTATTTTAAAAACGCTCTTTTAATTGTTAAAAATTACATCTTTGATATTTATTAAATTATAGCCTGACAATACTGTTTCGACAGCTAAGCTGCCATTATCAAAGGTGATATAAATATAAACAAACACGTCGCTAAGGTAAATACAAAAATATTTTTCGTTACCGAGAAATATTCAACTAAGAAGAACACCGAAATGCAGTCAACAAAAATGATAGAACGTCTTCACTAGCACAACATGTAAATGGCATATCTCACAACATAGATTTCGATAATACGAAAGTCATCGCGAATATATAACATAAGACCAAAAACTAACCTACCGCAACTCCGTAACAGTGTATAAGGAGCCACCGGTGCAACAGGATGGCAGTCCAAATCGTGTAACCACGCGAAGCAGAGCTAAGTCAGTAGAGAAGTGACCTGAAGATGGCCAGTGAGATCTTGCCGAAACATCGTCAAACGCTGACTGGTTCGTTTAGGGACCGAACAGTGAATACGCGGAGTGAAATGTCTGTGTGTGATAATGTTCTTTACATTGTAATTTGGAGACCACATCATTTAAAGATTCCAATAAATTAGTAGAGATTGATTTTTTGGACACAAAGCCATGTTGTTGACCTGCAATGTAAGGTTTGATGAGAGAAACTACTTTGGAATAAATTATCTGCTCAAAGAGTTTTGTTGGAGCGGATAGTATAGCAATTGGCCTATAATTTTCGATAGCTTCTTTGGGACCAGTCTTGTGTATCGTAGTAACGTGCGGTGAAAATGTAGATAAGGGAAGCAACCATGATTTTAATTTTAATATACCTAGGTACAATAAAAACAGTGTTATAATTTATCAAGCTTATATTTTCGAAGAAAAACTTTTACACTTTACACTAATGGAATTTGTTGACTATTATTCTTTATTTAAAAAAAGTACTACTATTTATTTATAATGCAAGTCGACTCTCCGGTCATTTTACTTTTTAGCAAAAAACATGGGGCAAGTTTTAATCTTTGTTGTTAATTTGGACATTCTGGTTTTGGTGAACCTTTATGGCATACCGTACTCAAAGGAGACTTACCTTAGAGCAGGTATTTACCACCGGCAGACGGCAGCTGTTCATCAGTGAGCAAAGGTCGTGGATTCAAGATATACTCTATGAATTAAATGAACGAGATAAACCTGCATTCGGTTATTTATTGTAAATCTCTACCATGACCAACTACTATTAAATGTAAACATTATGGCCATCTCAAACGGTCCGGACCGTGGCGCTCCCGGTCGATACATCTTCAAGCTTAGATTTTTTTATATACCGCCAAAATTCAAAAAAATCAAGCAGCTGCACTGGATATCGTATTTATTGGACTTGATACTTGTGGATCTGGTACTGTTGGAGAAAACTCCGTTATTAGTACCATGTTTCTTTCACACGTCTTTAACTCTAGATGTTTTCCGCTCGTTAAAAATGCAGGTATTGAAGCTTTTAACCGAGTGTGAGTTTAGTTACTTGATATTGATAACAGACAGTTTTTCATCCAATATTAAGCTTCTTAACTTCTAAGTGACAGGATTTCAATCAGAATCTACATTGAACATGCTTTTCTTTGACTTTTACTTTCTCTCTAACTGTTACTTCTTCAAAATCTTTGAGAAATCTGGCGATAGAAAACATGGAACGTTAAGGCTTTTCTATAGCTATGTCATATGGCTGAATGTTACCTTATTATACCTTGTTACAAAACATATAATCAAAACAACTATTAGACCAGTAGTAAATACTTAATATCTTTTTAGAATAAACAGATACCGTAAGAAAAGCTTTATGATACATAGTACATATAAGCTCTTAGCAGTACAGTTTTAAAAACGCAACTCTACCTTACTATACTTTTTTTTTACAGATTTGTAGAAAATAAAAATTTAAAAATTATTTAATATCCGTTGTTAAACTTGCGCTTAAACTTAGCTTATTGCATTCACTGCTCTTCTTCGTGTTCTTCTGATATGGCTTAAAACGTCAAGATTTAATCGGCTATATTAATGCACTTGGAATATTACTGTTGAATATATAGCAAATGTAATGAGTCAACAAACTATTTTAAAGCCATTGCAAAAAAAATTAGTGAATCTCTCCAATTAACCCAAAAAATATATATTTAAAACAATATTAATACAACTTATTGCTCATATAGTTAGCAGGGTTTGTACCACGAGATCATTTGAATTTATAATTAAAGTTGGCTGTGATTTTTAAATTAGATTGGCAACACTAACTGTTCACTTCACAGTTTGATTTGAATTGTCAAAGTGACGCTCCAAAATGTTTAATCTAGAACATAAAATTGCATAACCTCTAATTTACACAGCGAGTCAATTGGCAGGATCGCCAAACGTATAAAAAAATTCCCGCCTACTTTAATTTTAAATGATCTCACGGTAGTATTGATACTACAGTATGAATTTTTATCATTCTTGACAAGGCAGAGTTGGTGATCAAAAAGTCCACTATGTCACATTATATTAATAATTCGTAAAACAAATTTTACAGCTGATTTCAAATAAATCTAGGACAGTCAGTACTAGATAGTGTAAATGTTTCTTTTTATCTTCCTTAATATTTAATAAATTTTAGGTAGTTATCTATGAAATATAATTTAAAGCCTGGTTCACACATTGTTAAATATGCAAATCACTCTCAATACTATAGTCCTAGATTTATTTGAAATCAGCTGTACATTAGTATAAGTTTCTTTTCTAATACACTATTATCCTTGTTTATTAGTAGCTCAACTGATGTAAGCCATGTATTATAGGAATTATTTTATTTAGGACAACATTTAATTTTGGTTCGAATACTTCAAAACTAGGTCCACTCCAACACATTTTCAATGTTACTAAGTGGACTAGTGACTTAGTGGTCTTAATATAATATAATCACATAAATTACATTCAAATGGTTTATCACCACTATGAGTGGTTTTAGAACATTAACAATCGCATAAATTACAAGAGATATACATTTGAATTCTCACTACTGAGTGGCATGTGTCTTTAAAGATGACTTTTTTAAGAACATTTATATACTAAATGAAAAGTAGATCGAATAAATTTTCTGCCACGTGATTAACATCTAAAAGCAGCAGATTTAATAAAAGAACTGTTTTATCAATAATAATGGCAAACTTTTAAATCAACTGTGTATTATTAATTCTTTGAATTCACCTTCAAAACAGCACAGAATCAAGCTCTCAAGAAAATCCGGTGTAATGGAGTTGTCTCAATTTGCTTCAAATTTTCATAAAAACTGCAAGCAAATGTCATCTGTTTGCTCTAGATGTGAATAAAGAAACGTCAGCGGGTTAAAAAGACATAAAAGTATCTTTTTGAGAACATTTATAGTCACATAAATTTCACTCAAATAGTGTTACCAGTATGAGTGGGCACGTGGTGTTTTAGATTACTTTTTGAGAACATTTATAATCAAACAGATTACACTCAAATGGTGCTTCGCTACTAGGAGTGACCATCGGTTGTTTCAGGTGACTTTCTTGACAACATTTATAATCACATAAATTACACTCCAATGGTTTCTCACCACTATGAGTGAGCATGTGTCTTTGCAGATGACTTTTTCGAGAACATTTATAATCGCATTCATTACACTTAAGTAGCTTCTCACCACTATGAGTCAACATATGTCTTTGAAGATGACTTTTTCGAGAAGTTTTATAATCGCATTCATTACACTTAAATGGTTTCTCACCACTATGAGTGAGCATGTGTTTTTGAAGATGACTTTTTTGAGAAACTCTATAATCACATAAATTACATTGAAATGGTTTCTCACCACTATGATAAAACATGTGTTGTTTCAGATTATGTTTTATGGAACATTTATAATCGCATAAATTACATTGAAATGGTTTATCATCACTATGAGTGACCATGTGTTGTTTGAGATTTCCTTTTAGAGAACATTTATAATCACATAAATTACACTCAAATGGTTTTTTACCACTATGAGTGATCATGTGTTTTTGAAGATCACTTTTTCGAGAACATTTATAAGGGCATACGTTACACTCAAATGGTTTCTCACCACTATGAGTGAGCATGTGTGTTTGAAGATGATTTTTTCGAGAACATTTATAATCGCATAAATTACACTCAAATGGTTTCTCGCCACTATGAGTGATGATGTGTTGTTTAAAATTTCCTTTTACAGAAAATTTATAATTGCAAATATTACACTTAAAGGGTTTCTCACCACTATGATTAAACATGTGTTGTTTAAGATTACTTTTTACAGAACATTTATAATCACATAAATTACATTGAAATGGTTTCTCACCAGTATGAGTGAACATATGTTTTTGAAGATGACCTTTTTGAGAACATTTATAATCACATAAATTACATACAAATGATTTTTCATCAGTATTCGCTTTATAAAAAAAAATATGATGACATAAATTACATTCATATTGTTTTCCACTTTTGTAAGTGTGCATCTGGTTATGAAAATTAGTTTTCTGTGATAATTTAATCTTACATGTTTTACAGTAGAATATTTTTCTAAAAGTATTGATTTCATATTTTTGTGGAATACTGTCCTTGTTGAAGAGTTCCCCCTCACGCTCAGTGCGCGTTTCAATTTCATTTTGGATAGAGCAATCTTCGATGACTTCGGATTCTATTTTGATATCTGCTTCGTTTTTTAATTCAATTGCCTCATCATCATCCATTGTGTCTGTTTATGGAATTATAAGAACCTGTAATAAACAAAAATAAGTTTGTATGAAAAATTAAAGTTTTAATGCGAAAATCAACTCCACCTCAACTCCAGAATTGAAGAAGATAACTGGATACACTAAATTAATTAAACAAAAGCATTTATTTAGTTAAAACATGATGGTGTAATGTGACCAGTGCTGCCGCGGAAAATTTTCGTCGTGTACTGAAATTCTCACTAAAAATGTACCGAATCCCTGGAAAATGTACTGAATGGCGGGAAATTCAAATAAAAGCAATTTTTTTGTGTAATATATATTGTAAAACATGTCTTTTATTAATCAGAAAATACCAAATTATTGTTTACATTTATGAACTGTCAAATTGTAAAGTGTCAGTAATAATATTTGATGTCAGTTAGCACAGACCTACATTTAATTTTCAAAGGCCTACTCTAATCTGAAATTTAAATGATCACTCGATGTATATGATGTATTACTAAGGACTTACATTAATTATTTCTTAAAATTAATTAGATCTTTAGTTGGCTGCCAAGTATAACAAGTATCTTTATACCTACCTTATTTTTTATCCTACCGAGAAAGAAAATTGCAATTTTACGAAAGTTAGACTAGGATAACGAGAAACAAGTATTTAGTAAAAAAATAAATCTTATTATAATAAAATATATCTTATTTTTATGTTTTTGTTAATTATTTTAAATTTTGTTGATGTTTTTTTCCTAATTTCAGTATTTGATAACCTTATTCTTTTTTATTATTTCGTACTGAAATTGGCACTTTTTCCAGAAAGTAGTACTGACGTACTGAATTCAGTCAATTTGTACTGAAACGGCAGCACTGAATGTGAAAGATGACCCGATTAGGCATTAAGTATATAGAGAGTAGAGTCCCTCGATTTCAAATAGTAGGAAACAAACTTTAATAAAGAAAAAACACTGCATGTATGTTAGGAAAATTTAATAAAATATCGTTTAAGAATTACAATTAGCTACTTAGGTAAATAAGCCAGTAACCGGGTAATTTATTTCTGCAATCTTCTACAGAATTGATTTTCTTGTTGGAAAATGTTCGGGGGTGTCCCCTGAATGTAACGTCAAGTTGGCGGGACGGGGGCGGTTGAGCGTTAGGCGCCATCTTGGAAAACACGTTTGATCAAATATCTCGTGAACCGTGCATCGTACGACAAAAATAGTACAGATCATTTTTGTAGATAATAACATTTTCTACAACTTTTATACAAAACTTGTTTCTGTATAGTGCATAGGTTTATATTTATAGCGCGCCAAACTTTTTCCAATATGGTTATTGCTAAATATATAGTTAACGGTTGATGATACATTAAAAATGGTAATAACCAAATTTGTAGAACACAAAATTTCCAATAAGATTTATTTGAAGTTTTTTCTATAAAATAGATACATGAAGAGTTATAGCTTCGTAAACTATTGCACCGCGTGAAGTATCAGTGGAAATGTTGCTCTTAGTACACGGAAAACATTTCATAACACATAAAACGGCGAAAAGTTTTCGGAAAAATGACAATACTGTGTAGTGAATTTATTAATATTATAGATAGTGTGAAGAAGTACGGCACGTTACCATTCTTTTAGAACCTACCACCAGGTTCAAACTTGGCTAGGATTTTACCATGATCCTGAAGAATGGGGTTGGAAGCGGACTACAAATGGACTTCAACCAATTCGAACTACTATGACTATGGCTTCCGTACCATCAAGTTTGTAGCAAATATCTTGCAAATGCACAAAGAATTGCGGGGCTGCCTGTGGATGCCGAAAAGCTGGCTTAAAATGTTCCATTATTATTTGTTCGAATTGTAGTGGACACACATGCGACAATATGCCAGATACATTGGATGCTGACAGGGATGTGGAAGGCGATGAGAGTCTTCCTTCATCATCGAAACAGATGAAACTTATGACGTAAAATAACGTGCCACTTTTTGTATAAATAAATGTTTTAATCTGTTTTTTATTTCAAAAAATTAATTTGCATTCATTGAACTCTGTTATCCCTTCTCATGATTATTATTATCATCATCATCATTATTATTAACAATTTAATTATTAGTAATTTTTATGATGTATGTGATGTACAAACAATTGTATCTTGCTACATTGACAATTTTTTATGATAATATCTACTACCCATGTAAGTAAGAAAGATCTATAAATTATGAGTACTTCTTCACACTATTTATGATATTAATAGATTCACTACACAGTATTGTCATTTTTCTGAACACTTTCGCCGTTTTATGTGTTATGAAATATATTCCGTGTACTACGAGCAACATTTCCACTGATAATTCACACAGTGCAATAGTTTACTAAGCTATAGCTCTCAAAGTATCAATTTTATAGAAAAAAACTTCAAATAAATTTTATTTGAAATTTTGTGTTCTACAAATTTGGATATTACCATTTTTAATGTATCATCAACCGTTAACTTTATATTTAGCAATAACCATATTGGAAAAAGTTTGGCGCGCTATAAATATAAACCTATGCACTATACAGAAAAAAGTTTCGGATAAAAGTTATAGAAAATGTTTTTATCTACAAAAATGATCTGTACTATTTTTGTCGTACGGTGCACGGTTCACGAGATATTTGATCAAACGTGTTTTCCAAGATGGCGGCTAACGCTCAACCGCCCCGTCCCGCCAACTTGCCGTTACATTCAGGGGACACCCCCGAACATTTTCCAACAAGAAAATCAATTCTGTAGAAGATTGCATTATGAACCTACTTTTTTTGCTCTGGTGCTTGGACTAAAACATTATATTAATACGATCGTTTTTACAGAACATGAATGTCCATTATTAAATTAAGGTTGAGTTGTGAATATATTTGTTCATGATTATTATTAAACCCAATAATCGAATTATCGAATTTCAAATTTTCAGCAGGCATAGAATCCCTTAAAATAAATTTGTGGACATTAAAGACCTCATTTATTATAATCCACCAGCCTACTACCATCGAAGATAAATCCAAAAAATTAAAAACATGGCCTTGTTTAATCCAAAAAGTCGTTAAGCTAATTTGCTATGGACCATCTGAAAACCAAAGAATATAAAACTGTAGGAAAGAGCCTAACTACCCGGCACAATGAGGCTCTACTCGCCGAGTCATACAAAATGAGCTATAGATGGGAGTATACGATGCTTCTACGCAAAGTTAGCATTTTGACCTTTACCGCCCTGCTACGCCCAGATTATGAATGAAATGATGCCTTCTTCGGTCAGTACGACCTTTATGGGCTAATAATCATCCCTGAAAGTTGTAATGTGAATTGAAGAACACAATTTTTTTTGTTCTTGTGTGTTTTTAACCGTTTTCCTGTCTTCTCTAACTTCCCCTTCTTAATAGCCCAGTAACGTTGTATTGGTCTTAGTTCTGAAACATTGGATAGATTTAATACGTTTAAAATACAACGATCTGGTTTCTTAAATACCAGTCAACTATTTCTTTGGCGTAGTGGGCTGATGCCAAATCTGTTTGCACTTTGTTATTTGACAATTTACACAATTTGTCCAACTAGAGAACAACTACCCTGTCCAACTACTTTAGTCCAGTGGTATATACGCTATTTTTTGCACGTCCTAAAGGGCTTAATCGCAAAAATTCACGAAATTTCCGAAAATTTCATTACATGTCATTCGGACAATTGAACTCTACAAACGCCAAAATCACATAGTTTCAGGATAATAAATTCTAATAACATGTACCGTGATTACTTTTTTAAAAACAAAATTAAGAAATAATCACATAATCTAGAAACCGCAATAGATTTGTAACCTAGGTGATTTGTAAACAACCGGTAGCCATTATTCTAAATTGTGATTTTACGAATTGTATGCTGTTCGTGTTTAAAAAAGTTTGATATTATCTTCTGGAAAATCAATGAAAATATATGTGAAAACAATTCAAAAATAGACGAAATGGCGGCGAAGGTGATAGTAGATTATTAAAAGTTTCACAGTTTTATTAAAATATACCTGACAATATTGTTTCGACAGCTATTTATAGTAGATTTATTACCCCCAAAATCAAAAAAACTATATGAAAAATCTTATAAAGAATTTCATGAATGGTGTTTCAACAAAAACATTAAAAATTACTCAGAAAATGTATTTCTCGTTTATTTTGCCGAAAAGGCTAAAATATTCAAGGCATCCACGTTATGGTCGCATTACTCTATGATTAAAGCTACAATGGTGGTGAAGAATAACATAGATATGAGGAAATTTTCGAAGTTAATTGCGTTTTTTGAAACGGCAGAACGTTGGATATCAACCAAAAAAGTCGAAGATCCTTACAAAAGAAGAAATCGATCAATTCCTGGTTCAAGCCCCTGATGAAATCTATTTAATGGGAAAAGTAAGTCTCTTCATAATTTATTTCAGTTAATGCAGAAATGTGTGTCTATAGTTTTTATGAATTTCAGGTTGCACTGATTATGGGCATAGCCGGGGCCTTGAGATCTGATTACTTGCAGATTCTGGTGTCGATATTAGTGTTTTAAAACGTCACGGCGGGTGGAAATCCGCAACCGTCACCGAGGGGTATGTGGAAAATTCGTTGGCTAATAAAAAGTTAATAGCTGAGAAAATCCTTATGGGAAAAAAACACCAATCAACTTCCAGTGCAATAATAGATCAAGCGTCAACTTCCAATTCTATCAGAAATCCGCTAGATTCAACAAACTCGAATGGCGTCAAATTAAACTCACTATTTAACATAAGTGGGTTCAACGATTGCCAAATTAGTGTTAATATTAATATGAAATAAAAGCGTTTTTGCACGTCCTGTATATAAGGCTCTACTTTAGTCCCCCAAACGAGGGAGTAAAGTAGCACTTTTACTCCCTGAGGGAGTAAAAGTGTTTCCATGACAACAGCAACAAAACAGGATAGAATTAATTTTTTATTGAAAACTGTAAAAATACACAACAAAATGTTCGAGTTCGACAAAACCAAATGAACATGAATACATAATTATATTTTTTCTCGAGAGTGAAAAGCGCTTTCTTTTTGAGTTCGATAGGCAACATTGTTTTCACGATATGCCTCAAAAAGATTGTTTCCAAACTATAAAATTTTTTAATCTTCAACTTTAAAACCAAATATAATTCTACAAATATGCAATGAATTTGCATTATAAATTGAATTATGAAGATTTGTTTCTCGATAAATTTACTGCCGAGAACTTGCAACTCCAGTCTTTTCCTGTCTAGATAGGGAAAACTAATCTCTCTCACTATTTTGAACTTTTCCTCACTATTTTGCAAGAGGAAAATCGAAGTTTCTCAGCATGGAGTAGAAAGAAGTGCTTTCATACTGTAATACTGATATATTATATACTCTATAATGAAGAGTAAAGCAACGTTCCTCACATTAATTTGTTGTTAAAAAGGAATATTACTTAAGCCAATTTCTAAAATTTATGAATGTAATGTGTCAGATATTGCAGTAGTAGATTAATAACCATAAATAACCAAATGATAAAATTATTCATAATAAAACTGGGTTTTAGCCTTTTTGGTGATAAAAGTAGAGGGAGATGGCCGGTTCTGGACCCACATCTCCACACCTCGGGTAGTCAACCATATATACACGCTAACATATGGCTAATATACAGCTACCATTCTCATACAGGGGCGTACAAGAGAAAAATATGAAAGAGGGTTTGAATTAAATGCTATAAATCAGGTCAGGGGTAAATATATCTTAATACTCACCCTGCTTCTACGTTTATGAATCATTTTCATTCCCTCTCTTTATTATTAACATATTACTTTTGATTAACATACGCGGACCAGCGTATACCACGAATACAGGTCAACGCTACATATCACATTATGATTGATGCAGTCATCCGGGGGATCATAACGATTTTATATTGATCTAATTAATTAAATTAATTTAATTCACGGTATCATTTGCATATGTCATCTCTCATACTAAGATCCTTCTTAAATGATGTATGCTTTCAAGGATGCCCCAGACATCGTTAAACGTGATTTCATCGAAAGGTTACTGTCAATCACCTGTCGGATTAGCACGGTCCAGCATGCGATATTACCACGTATACGGATCAACTCTACATATTATGATTGTTTACATTAACTCATCCTTCATTTGTACATATCATTTTTGCTAATTAAATTAATTCACGGTATCATATGCATATCTCATCCCAATAATAATTAATTAACATTTATATTGATAATAAATTCCTGAAAACACTCTAAATAGAATACGACTAACAAGGCCCGCATTTAACCGCTATTTTTTCCGTTTTAGGTTTAACTACATGTCGTACACTCTAACTTTTGTAATATCATATAGTAAAGAATCAATCAGGATCACATCATATGACTGTTCATATCGAGCATTTCATTTCTATATCTCATTTGCATATAACATTTCAACTACAGACATTCCTAAAATATAAATCTATTAGTCATAACATTTAAAATGTGTAACATAATTAATACGTAGCAACTTGTCATTTCTCATTATTGATTTCACCTCAGTTCTCAGAACCGGATCTATAAGGATTATCTTTACGCCAACATGAAACCTCGAGTAAAATGTATTGTTTTATCCGATACCCGTCAAATATTTCTTATCATAACATACCATTATGTTCAAAACAATGCAAATACAATTACTTTCAATATAGTAACATGTTTAGTTAAAAATTTATTTAAAATTTACAGCAAAGGAATTTTAAGCAGCAGATTTCTTAAAACATTGCTAGCTTGATACGTGTACTGAAATAATAATGTAAAAAGTGTTTATAAATATTTATATGCGATTGTTTAATTGATTTAATGAAAACCTTATACGGTTATATGTAATAGGAATTAACTACATATCATAAATGATTATATTCCATATTGAAACCCGTTATGTAATATAAAAATCCTATCTTATTATTCAGCTTGCAGATTTTCCCTAATTAGACATCTCTCAATGTATTGTTTCATTCAACGACCGACAAACATTTATTAACCGATTAGCTTCCTTTGAAATTTCTTGAAAGGTGTCCATTATGTTTAAAACAACTATAATTTATTTATTTATAGAGAAAAGGAATATTGCGTAATGCTTTTGTAAATTCAAAACATATTTCAGTAAATATTTATAATTGCTATAGATACATTAAACAGTTTACTTCAACCCTCAGTATTATTATTAATGTTTGAATTACGTACACGTTAATTAATAACCCGGTTTTTCATAGAACAACATTCCTTAAATATGTGTAGTATATGCAGGTTTGAGATTATTCATGATCCTTTCCAATATTATCGGTTTTACAAATATGAATCTTTATCAATTATAAATATCTATTATTATTAACTTGATAGACTCAACATCTAACTTCGGTTTTATAGAATTATAACGTTTAAATATTGATATTTTAAAATTGTCTTGCGTTTCACGTTTATTACGATAACAATTATTCTCAATCGTTAGGTTCTACACGGATTAACCCTGAGTCAGTTTCAACTCGGATGAAAACATATATTTATCGTTAATGTTTAAATTAAAAACGTATTTGCTAGCTTGATACGTGTATAGGAATAATAGTGTAAAAGTGATTATGAATATTTATACACGATTGTTTAATTGATTTAATGAAAACCTTATATGGTTATATGTAGTAGGATGATGCGGTATAAAAAAATCTATAGTGAATTATTTAAGCATCTATATTAATTTTCGAGAAGCTATTAACCCGACATGATCATTATGAAAGCAAATATAATTACTTTCAATATAGTCACATGTTTAGTTAAAAATTTATTTAAAATTTACAGCAAAGGAATTTTAAGCAGCAGATTTCTTAAAACATTGCTAGCTTGATACATGTACTGGAATAATAATGTAAAAAGTGTTTATAAATATTTATATGCGATTGTTTAATTGATTTAATGAAAACCTTATAGGTTATATGTAATAGGAATTAACTACATATCATAAATGATTATATTCCATATTAAAACCCGTTATGTAATATAAAAATCCTATCTTATTAGTCAGCTTGCAGATTTTCCCTAATTAGACATCTCTCAAATGTATTGTTTCATTCAACGACCGACAAACATTTATTAACCGATTAGCTTCCTTTTGAAATTTCTTGAAAGGTGTCCATTATGTTTAAACAACTATAATTTATTTATTTATAGAGAAAAGAAATATTGCGTAATGCTTTTGTAAATTCAAAACATATTTCAGTAAATATTTATAATTGCTATAGATACATTAAACAGTTTACTTCAACCCTCGGTATTATTATTAATGTTTGAATTACGTACACGTTAATTAATAACCCGGTTTTTCATAGAAGAACATTCCTTAAATATGTGTAGTATATGCAGGTTTGAGATTATTCATGATCCTTTCCAATATTATCGGTTTTACAAAGATGAATCTTTATCAATTATAAATATCTATTATTATTAACTTGATAGAGTCAACATCTAACTTCGGTTTTATAGAATTATAACGTTTAAATATTGATATTTTAAAATTGTCTTGCGTTTCACGTTTATTACGATAACAATTATTCTGCATCGTTAGGTTCTACACGGATTAACCCTGAGTCAGTTTCAACTTGGATGAAAACATATATTTATCGTTAATATTTAAATTAAAAACGTATTTGCTAGCTTGATACGTGTACAGGAATAATAGTGTAAAAGTGATTATGAATATTTATACGCGATTGTTTAATTGATTTAATGAAAACCTTATATGGTTATATGTAGTAGGATGATGCGGTATAAAAAAAATCTATAGTGAATTATTTAAGCATCTATATTAATTCTCGAGAAGCTATTAACCCGACATGATCATTATGAAAGCAAATATAATTACTTTCAATATAGTCACATGTTTAGTTAAAAATTTATTTAAAATTTACAGCAAAGGAATTTTAAGCAGCAGATTTCTTAAAACATTGCTAGCTTGATACGTGTACTGGAATAATAATGTAAAAAGTGTTTATAAATATTTATATGCGATTGTTTAATTGATTTAATGAAAACCTTATACGGTTATATGTACATAAACGCGTTGTTAGTGTAAGCTATTAAAAAGATAGTAGCCACATTGAAATTAATATCAAGTCTAGCGTTTTACAAGAAACGGTTATCATCTAATTGCTATCATACACAGATTAAACTAAACTATATATTAAGAAATATTAATTACGGCTTTTATAGCATCTTGCAGGAAAAAAGATTACATTCAATCAAGATTATAACATATATTATTAACTAGATATCATAAATAAATATATTATATATTATACCGAAGGTAGAGTAAAGACATGAGGATATCCATCGTTTGACTAATGTCTATTTATTAAAACAAATAAGTTATGAAATGAAGCAGGGAGTCTATTCAATGTACAATGCTAATACTTTTATGATTTTTCTACCTATAGATCTGCAGTTAGAAACTCAAGCCTGCTAAATGCTCACAATTCACTTACCCTATCATCATCATATCGTACAATACAAACATTCCATATTATTATTAAAATTTTATAAATAAAACGATAAAACAAAATTATAGTTTTTTCACCTATTTCTATGTTAAACGTATTCATCTTATATGAAAGCACGTACGGTAGCAAGATCTAGAATGCTCCTACCCCCTCAGAAGTGAAAGGCTTCAACAACTTCAGATCAGCAAACTGAGAAACTTGATAGAGTTAGCATCTAACTCAGAATGTCATACAAAGCTATCAACTAAATCCTATACAAGTATTCTAACTAGACAATAAAGGTTTACTGAGATTATATACCTTATAATATAGCAATAGAATTTTTCTAAATTTTATTCTTTAAGTTTTATTTAAATAAATTTTAGGATTCAAAAGCATTTTCCTATTATTATTAATGTATATAGACCGTAGCTACATCGAAGTCGCATGAGTTGTTACCGACTCTTTAACAAGCATATGCTACAATTCTCTAATTTTCTAGTTTCTAGACATAATGTAGTTTTGAACAGATTTTAGCCTTTTCGTTATATCTACTACCTTGTAAACTGTTTCTACATATGTGTTCTTATTGTTTATACATCATATAGACATTCGTCGCCATATTTAAACGTTGTTTTACAATATATCATACATTTTCAATAGCTTCGAAATACGCAGATATTTTATAATATACTATATACTCTTGTAGGATATTCATCGTATCTATAGTAAACTCGTATGATTAATAATAATCTGTAACCATTTTCGATACCTTCGAAATATAAGTCTATAACATATGTTTGTAATACGTCTTTATAACTTTTGAAACACAGGGTAGTTACCTCTTGCAATATCTACAGTTATGAGAACCCTGAAGACTTAACCCGGAGAAATAAATCAGATAAATATTTTACTTTTTATTGAAACGACAACTTTGCATACTAATATATGAAAATAATATAATGTATATCGCGTGATAAATAAAATTGAAATTATTCTTATTCTTTTACAATGAAATGTGTTTTGAAAAACACGATGAAACGTTATGTATATTAATGCAGGAGTTCTGTTAACGCATTCGTTATTTAGAGATTTACTTATAAGTACACTATCTATTTAGCTGATTCAATAAAAATCTCGTTATTTTTAAAATTCCTAACAAAGGTTCAGGGTTATTTATCTGTTTTAGAATATTCAAAGACAATATATGTATAAATTATCGTGAGACTCCTGCTCTATATAAAACGCCATATATAAAATTAGAGATAAAAATTTATCCTGTGTATTGGTGAAAACTCAAATATTCACGGAAATATAACAATCGGTACATATGACGATACTAATCAGTCTGACGCGGAATATATATTTTATATTATACAAATCAAAGACAATATATGTATAAATTATCGTGAGACTCCTGCTCTATATAAAACACCATATATAAAATTAGAGATAAGAATTTATCCTGTATTGGTGAAAACTCAAATATTCACGGAAATATAACAATCGGTACATATGACGATACTAATCAGTCTGACGCGGAATATATATTTTATATTATACAAACGGAGAGAAAAGAATAGGTACAATAGCTCAAAAAATAATCAAAGTTTTGAACTTTACATTTCCAACTAAGTCTAGGGAGATTATACACGATGAAAACCTTATATGGAAAAAAGATTGATAGTATTAAAACTATGCATCGCAATTACGAATGTTTTGCGAAGAAGTCCTGGACGCAGCTATAAAAGTTAGAACAACGCTTGTAGACAATAATATTTTATTAAGTGTGTTAAATTCTTCTTGTAGATATAAGGATGATTTATTTTTGAATGAATTAGTTTATAAGTTTACTAAGTAAACTATTGTAGATTTGCAGAACGACCTTGATTTAGATGATAGACTTAAATTTATTACATCTGGATATAATGTATAATAAATATAATATATTAAATGTCTTTAAAACTTATTGCTTTTATTACATCACAGGTTAGAGCATACGAATATAATTTAGGTTAGATTAGGTTAGAGCCTGCGAATACATTTTTTAATACAGAACGTAGGGAGCAGAGCAAGTACAAAACAACATACTTTCATACAAGACCGTTTATTGATACGAGTAGTTTCGACGCTACTGAAAACATAATACATAACTTATATATAATATCTATTAAAATAGTACATATCGTATACACTAATAATGGTACCACATACCCGACTATAAAGTACACAAGGTAAGTATAACAGCAGTTTAAAAGAATAGATAGTAAATATAACTATATCTAATTATTTTATAAAATACTATGTTAACTAAGAGGTAATATACAGAATATATACGCCTGTATTCGGCCTCTAGAGGGTTCATACCCTAATATAAGGTTAGTGCGAGAGATTAACGATCCCTGACCGAAGGGTTAAGGGCTAAGGTTAAGGGTTAAGATTGAAGCATGAACGGTTAAGGGTGAAGGTGAAGGGAGAAGGGTGAAGGGTGAAGGGAGAAGGGAGAAGGGTGAAGGGTGAAGGGAGAAGGGAGAAGGGTGAAGGGTGAGGTTTCGTCGTGATGGAGCAGAAGCAGAACGTATTTATCGTGATACTCATAAACAGGTTATATCTCCTTTGGAAACTATTGCCGAATCAGTTAACGTTCCCCTATTGAAAATTAAAACACAACCATCTGCTGCTACTACTACTACTACTGCTAGTTACATTCCCCTGTTTGAAAGTTAAAAAACAAGCAGCATCATCCTCTTCAGATACAGATGAGGAGGAAGAAGAAGAATCTAATAAAACTCAGGATCTCCCTACTCATTACGGTATGTTAATAGCTAACGCTGTCGGAAACAAAAATATAGATAGAACTAGATTCGGTATTAGATATAAAATTGATCAAGACGCGTGGACATTTGCATCTTCCCCTGTGACTATGCGTGATACAAACATCATAATTAAAAACAACGTTTTCGAAGCAACACCCAGTCTGTTTGACTTACTCACGTTTAGAGAATTAGAGTCTACACCATCGCAAGATGATATCAATAATTATATGCAGATAATCGCCCTTACTAATGCGCATAAGGAATCCTATAGACCACACGGTAAACTAACAGCTGTTAAACATTGGAAGTATGATTATATAATTAAACCGAACTTACCCAGAATCAAACGTTTAGGCATTAGACTATAATCACCATCATCAAATTTTAAAAAATTAAGCGATTGCAAAGTCGAATACGTCTACTGGAATAAGACTAACGAGCTAGTCGACAGGCTACGATTGTTATATGCTGTAAATGAAGCCGGTAACAGTAGTTCTCTGAATGAAAACGAAATAATTTCAATTATTTCCGAGTTAAAAGAAGAAGGTATTATAGAATAAAAGATTTCATCACGGTTGTAAGTAGTCAGTTCGTTACCATTATCATTCGCAGTATGAATGCTACTATAGATTTGTTCGGACGTTCAATAGTTGGAGATGCTGTAACAGTTCCAGGTCCTCCCGGGGTATGATTTAATCTAACAGAAGATCACAATTTCGATTTAAAACATTTATTAGGTTAGAGCATGTAGCTACTTACAAAAAAAATCTCTATTAAGATTAGTACATAAAATATTTATTAGGTTAGACCATTGTAGCTACTTACAAAATCGTCATTAACATTCGAAAAACTTACATATAATATTAGTTGGGTTACAGTCTACGAATATATTTTAGGTTAGATTTAGGTCGCGCGCGACCTAAATCTAAAATGTTAATGGTCTAACCTAATAAATATTTTATGTACTAATCTTAATAATCTTAATCGCGCGCGACCTAAATCTAACCTAAAATATATTCGTAGACTGTAACCCAACTAATATTATATGTAAGTTTTTCGAATGTTAATGACGATTTTGTAAGTAGCTACAATGGTCTAACCTAATAAATATTTTATGTACTAATCTTAATAGAGATTTTTTTTGTAAGTAGCTACATGCTCTAACCTAATAAATGTTTTAAATCGAAATTGTGATCTTCTGTTAGCTTAAATCCTACCCCGGGAGGACCTGGAACTGTTACAGCATCTCCAACTATTGAACGTCCGAACAAATCTATAGTAGCATTCATACTGCGAATGATAATGGTAACGAACTGACTACTTACAACCGTGATGAAATCTTTTATTCTATAATACCTTCTTCTTTTAACTCGGAAATAATTGAAATTATTTCGTTTTCATTCAGAGAACTACTGTTACCGGCTTCATTTACAGCATATAACAATCGTAGCCTGTCGACTAGCTCGTTAGTCTTATTCCAGTAGACGTATTCGACTTTGCAATCGCTTAATTTTTTAAAATTTGATGATGGTGATTATAGTCTAATGCCTAAACGTTTGATTCTGGGTAAGTTCGGTTTAATTATATAATCATACTTCCAATGTTTAACAGCTGTTAGTTTACCGTGTGGTCTATAGGATTCCTTATGCGCATTAGTAAGGGCGATTATCTGCATATAATTATTGATATCATCTTGCGATGGTGTAGACTCTAATTCTCTAAACGTGAGTAAGTCAAACAGACTGGGTGTTGCTTCGAAAACGTTGTTTTTAATTATGATGTTTGTATCACGCATAGTCACAGGGGAAGATGCAAATGTCCACGCGTCTTGATCAATTTTATATCTAATACCGAATCTAGTTCTATCTATATTTTTGTTTCCGACAGCGTTAGCTATTAACATACCGTAATGAGTAGGGAGATCCTGAGTTTTATTAGATTCTTCTTCTTCCTCCTCATCTGTATCTGAAGAGGATGATGCTGCTTGTTTTTTAACTTTCAAACAGGGGAATGTAACTAGCAGTAGTAGTAGTAGTAGCAGCAGATGGTTGTGTTTTAATTTTCAATAGGGGAACGTTAACTGATTCGGCAATAGTTTCCAAAGGAGATATAACCTGTTTATGAGTATCACGATAAATACGTTCTGCTTCTGCTCCATCACGACGAAACCTCACCCTTCACCTTTCTCCCTTCTCCCTTCACCCTTCACCCTTCTCCCTTCTCCCTTCACCCTTCACCCTTCTCCCTTAACCGTTCATGCTTCAATCTTAACCCTTAACCTTAGCCCTTAACCCTTCGGTCAGGGATCGTTAATCTCTCGCACTAACCTTATATTAGGGTATGAACCCTCTAGAGGCCGAATACAGGCGTATATATTCTGTATATTACCTCTTAGTTAACATAGTATTTTATAAAATAATTAGATATAGTTATATTTACTATCTATTCTTTTAAACTGCTGTTATACTTACCTTGTGTACTTTATAGTCGGGTATGTGGTACCATTATTAGTGTATACGATATGTACTATTTTAATAGATATTATATATAAGTTATGTATTATGTTTTCAGTAGCGTCGAAACTACTCGTATCAATAAACGGTCTTGTATGAAAGTATGTTGTTTTGTACTTGCTCTGCTCCCTACGTTCTGTATTAAAAAATGTATTCGCAGGCTCTAACCTAATCTAACCTAAATTATATTCGTATGCTCTAACCTGTGATGTAATAAAAGCAATAAGTTTTAAAGACATTTAATATATTATATTTATTATACATTATATCCAGATGTAATAAATTTAAGTCTATCATCTAAATCAAGGTCGTTCTGCAAATCTACAATAGTTTACTTAGTAAACTTATAAACTAATTCATTCAAAAATAAATCATCCTTATATCTACAAGAAGAATTTAACACACTTAATAAAATATTATTGTCTACAAGCGTTGTTCTAACTTTTATAGCTGCGTCCAGGACTTCTTCGCAAAACATTCGTAATTGCGATGCATAGTTTTAATACTATCAATCTTTTTTCCATATAAGGTTTTCATCGTGTATAATCTCCCTAGACTTAGTTGGAAATGTAAAGTTCAAAACTTTGATTATTTTTTGAGCTATTGTACCTATTCTTTTCTCTCCGTTTGTATAATATAAAATATATATTCCGCGTCAGACTGATTAGTATCGTCATATGTACCGATTGTTATATTTCCGTGAATATTTGAGTTTTCACCAATACAGGATAAATTCTTATCTCTAATTTTATATATGGTGTTTTATATAGAGCAGGAGTCTCACGATAATTTATACATATATTGTCTTTGATTTGTATAATATAAAATATATATTCCGCGTCAGACTGATTAGTATCGTCATATGTACCGATTGTTATATTTCCGTGAATATTTGAGTTTTCACCAATACACAGGATAAATTTTTATCTCTAATTTTATATATGGCGTTTTATATAGAGCAGGAGTCTCACGATAATTTATACATATATTGTCTTTGAATATTCTAAAACAGATAAATAACCCTGAACCTTTGTTAGGAATTTTAAAAATAACGAGATTTTTATTGAATCAGCTAAATAGATAGTGTACTTATAAGTAAATCTCTAAATAACGAATGCGTTAACAGAACTCCTGCATTAATATACATAACGTTTCATCGTGTTTTTCAAAACACATTTCATTGTAAAAGAATAAGAATAATTTCAATTTTATTTATCACGCGATATACATTATATTATTTTCATATATTAGTATGCAAAGTTGTCGTTTCAATAAAAAGTAAAATATTTATCTGATTTATTTCTCCGGGTTAAGTCTTCAGGGTTCTCATAACTGTAGATATTGCAAGAGGTAACTACCCTGTGTTTCAAAAGTTATAAAGACGTATTACAAACATATGTTATAGACTTATATTTCGAAGGTATCGAAAATGGTTACAGATTATTATTAATCATACGAGTTTACTATAGATACGATGAATATCCTACAAGAGTATATAGTATATTATAAAATATCTGCGTATTTCGAAGCTATTGAAAATGTATGATATATTGTAAAACAACGTTTAAATATGGCGACGAATGTCTATATGATGTATAAACAATAAGAACACATATGTAGAAACAGTTTACAAGGTAGTAGATATAACGAAAAGGCTAAAATCTGTTCAAAACTACATTATGTCTAGAAACTAGAAAATTAGAGAATTGTAGCATATGCTTGTTAAAGAGTCGGTAACAACTCATGCGACTTCGATGTAGCTACGGTCTATATACATTAATAATAATAGGAAAATGCTTTTGAATCCTAAAATTTATTTAAATAAAACTTAAAGAATAAAATTTAGAAAAATTCTATTGCTATATTATAAGGTATATAATCTCAGTAAACCTTTATTGTCTAGTTAGAATACTTGTATAGGATTTAGTTGATAGCTTTGTATGACATTCTGAGTTAGATGCTAACTCTATCAAGTTTCTCAGTTTGCTGATCTGAAGTTGTTGAAGCCTTTCACTTCTGAGGGGGTAGGAGCATTCTAGATCTTGCTACCGTACGTGCTTTCATATAAGATGAATACGTTTAACATAGAAATAGGTGAAAAAACTATAATTTTGTTTTATCGTTTTATTTATAAAATTTTAATAATAATATGGAATGTTTGTATTGTACGATATGATGATGATAGGGTAAGTGAATTGTGAGCATTTAGCAGGCTTGAGTTTCTAACTGCAGATCTATAGGTAGAAAAATCATAAAAGTATTAGCATTGTACATTGAATAGACTCCCTGCTTCATTTCATAACTTATTTGTTTTAATAAATAGACATTAGTCAAACGATGGATATCCTCATGTCTTTACTCTACCTTCGGTATAATATATAATATATTTATTTATGATATCTAGTTAATAATATATGTTATAATCTTGATTGAATGTAATCTTTTTTCCTGCAAGATGCTATAAAAGCCGTAATTAATATTTCTTAATATATAGTTTAGTTTAATCTGTGTATGATAGCAATTAGATGATAACCGTTTCTTGTAAAACGCTAGACTTGATATTAATTTCAATGTGGCTACTATCTTTTTAATAGCTTACACTAACAACGCGTTTATGTACATATAACCGTATAAGGTTTTCATTAAATCAATTAAACAATCGCATATAAATATTTATAAACACTTTTTACATTATTATTCCAGTACACGTATCAAGCTAGCAATGTTTTAAGAAATCTGCTGCTTAAAATTCCTTTGCTGTAAATTTTAAATAAATTTTTAACTAAACATGTGACTATATTGAAAGTAATTATATTTGCTTTCATAATGATCATGTCGGGTTAATAGCTTCTCGAGAATTAATATAGATGCTTAAATAATTCACTATAGATTTTTTTTATACCGCATCATCCTACTACATATAACCATATAAGGTTTTCATTAAATCAATTAAACAATCGTGTATAAATATTCATAATCACTTTTACACTATTATTCCTATACACGTATCAAGCTAGCAAATACGTTTTTAATTTCAACATTAACGATAAATATATGTTTTCATCCGAGTTGAAACTGACTCAGGGTTAATCCGTGTAGAACCTAACGATTGAGAATAATTGTTATCGTAATAAACGTGAAACGCAAGACAATTTTAAAATATCAATATTTAAACGTTATAATTCTATAAAACCGAAGTTAGATGTTGAGTCTATCAAGTTAATAATAATAGATATTTATAATTGATAAAGATTCATATTTGTAAAACCGATAATATTGGAAAGGATCATGAATAATCTCAAACCTGCATATACTACACATATTTAAGGAATGTTGTTCTATGAAAAACCGGGTTATTAATTAACGTGTACGTAATTCAAACATTAATAATAATACTGAGGGTTGAAGTAAACTGTTTAATGTATCTATAGCAATTATAAATATTTACTGAAATATGTTTTGAATTTACAAAAGCATTACGCAATATTCCTTTTCTCTATAAATAAATAAATTATAGTTGTTTTAAACATAATGGACACCTTTCAAGAAATTTCAAAGGAAGCTAATCGGTTAATAAATGTTTGTCGGTCGTTGAATGAAACAATACATTGAGAGATGTCTAATTAGGGAAAATCTGCAAGCTGAATAATAAGATAGGATTTTTATATTACATAACGGGTTTCAATATGGAATATAATCATTTATGATATGTAGTTAATTCCTATTACATATAACCGTATAAGGTTTTCATTAAATCAATTAAACAATCGCATATAAATATTTATAAACACTTTTTACATTATTATTTCAGTACACGTATCAAGCTAGCAATGTTTTAAGAAATCTGCTGCTTAAAATTCCTTTGCTGTAAATTTTAAATAAATTTTTAACTAAACATGTTACTATATTGAAAGTAATTGTATTTGCATTGTTTTGAACATAATGGTATGTTATGATAAGAAATATTTAACGGGTATCGGATAAAACAATACATTTTACTCGAGGTTTCATGTTGGCGTAAAGATAATCCTTATAGATCCGGTTCTGAGAACTGAGGTTAAATCAATAATGAGAAATGACAAGTTGCTACGTATTAATTATGTTACACATTTTAAATGTTATGACTAATAGATTTATATTTTAGGAATGTCTGTAGTTGAAATGTTATATGTAAATGAGATATAGAAAATGAAATGCTCGATATGAACAGTCATATGATGTGATCCTGATTGATTCTTTACTATATGATATTACAAAAGTTAGAGTGTACGACATGTAGTTAAACCTAAAACGGGAAAAATAGCGGTTAAATGCGGGCCTTGTTAGTCGTATTCTATTTAGAGTGTTTTCAGGAATTTATTTGAATTTATTATCAATATAAATGTTAATTAATTATTATTGGGATGAGATATGCATATGATACGGTGAATTAATTTAATTAGCAAAAATGATATGTACAAATGAAGGATGAGTTATGTAAACAATCATAATATGTAGAGTTGATCCGTATACGTGGTAATATCGCATGCTGGACCGTGCTAATCCGACAGGTGATTGACAGTAACCTTTCGATGAAATCACGTTTAACGATGTCTGGGGCATTCTTGAAAGCATACATCATTTAAGAAGGATCTTAGTATGAGAGATGACATATGCAAATGATACCGTGAATTAAATTAATTTAATTAATTAGATCAATATAAAATCGTTATGATCCCCCGGATGACTGCATCAATCATAATGTGATATGTAGCGTTGACCTGTATTCGTGGTATACGCTGGTCCGCGTATGTTAATCAAAAGTAATATGTTAATAATAAAGAAAGGGAATGAAAATGATTCATAAACGTAGAAGCAGGGTAAGTATTAAGATATATTTACCCCTGACCTGATTTATAGCATTTAATTCAAACCCTCTTTCATATTTTTCTCTTGTACGCCCCTGTATGAGAATGGTAGCTGTATATTAGCCATATGTTAGCGTGTATATATGGTTGACTACCCGAGGTGTGGAGATGTGGGTCCAGAACCGGCCATCTCCCTCTACTGATAAAGCTGTTATTTCCGATATCGATTTACATAATGTTATGATATAGGCATCCTGCATTACATGTAAGCACGATGTGTTGCCTATCTTCCAGACCAAAGAAAGATTTCACTATTTTTTTAATTTTAAAACAATAAAATTTTACATTAAATATGTTGAGGATCCACACTACAACACTATGAGATGGAAAGGGGTGGATTTTAAACAAATTCTTCACTAAAATTTCACAAACTCAATTTTAAGATGAACGATTTTCTGTCGTTGGTTGATATTTTGACATTTAGATATTTTGAAGCCATTTTATGGCATGTTTTTACCCGAAGATTCTTAAAGGCATAGGTAAGAAGGTATACACAAGTATTTATTACTTTACTGACAGTTTTTATTATTGAATTTCAAGAAAATCTCTATTTCTTTGACGATTCATAATTTTCCATAGTAAATGCATATTTTTCAAATGTTATTTGAATTTCTAGGTAAAATATATTTTACTGCAATATTGTTAACCAAGTTCTAGGGTGCATTTGACACTAGAATCTTAAAGTGGGGAACTTTTTATAGAAAAGGTTTAGGTCGTTGAAATCCCAAAATTGTAACGTTTCAGCAGGGTCTGCTAGAATATTAAAATTTAGTTTATATTTATAACTTTGGTGTCAAAACTTACGTAATTTTTGCTTGATAGGATCTTAGGATTAATTTTATAATAAGAAAAGGATGTAGCAAGATTTTTTCACGCCTACACTAAGGGGGAACCAACATCTAAGGTCATCTGTCCCCCATCTAACATGCAACACGAATACACACATCCATAGTTGAGGTGGCGGAATTTTCCAATTAGAAGAATCTCCTCCGCCCCAAGTGGGATTCGAACCCACGACCCTTGGAACACGAGTGATGCACTGACACCACTCGTCCACCGCCGGCCCTTCTAAAATGTTTTTATTTGAATTTTTGTGTAGTAATGTTTGTGAGAAAATTCAAGATGGCTGTCAATGAATCCTAACTCTAGATTTGCATTTTTATAGCCGTGTTAGGTACCAAAATGACGGAAAAACTCCCATCTTTCGTTTTTTTGATATTTATTTAAACATTTAATTTAATTTTTTTATCAACAACTTGGTTAGAAACGTTTTTGGTGGGAAAGATGCTGTTTTGTTTCTAGTAAAAAACCAAATTAATCTAGTTCCTAACTAGGAAAATCACTAGCAATTCGCAATTGTTTTTCAATTATTATAAAAACAGCATGGAAATTTGAGGATTTTCTCTTGAATTTTTATACAGAGCAGTAGTCATGTCAGTTCGCACGTTATTTTGATTAAATTTCGAGGTTATGTTGGTGAATTTTACGTCACTTAAATGTCAACAAAGTCAGGTTATGACAAATGTCATCTTGTTTTTTAAATTTTTTATTGTTCTTCTTCTTCTTGAACTTCTTAATAATTTATTTAATAATAATTAAAATGAACAATCAAAGAGAACTTAAAGTGAAATAAACAAAAGTTTATTATTATTATTATTATTCAACAAAGCAGTTTTTAAATTTGGTGTTTAGGCTGTTATTATTATTTGGAGAAATGTTTGAGAATTTTATTTTTGTATGGAACGAATTAAAGGAAGGTAATGGAATCTTGTTGCAAATAACCGAATTATCTTATGTACACACGTCATGGAAGATACATGTTGCCCCTTTAATAATTATAATTATCTTCATAAATCACAAATAAAATCCATTTGAAGGATGGTATGGAAATGTGCTCATCTTGTCAACAAATAAGCAGGTCATTTTACCAACTATAACAAAAATCTGCTAACTTTCAAGATAGGGTGTTTAATTTTTTTGTGTGGCGCAAAAAATTTTCAATTTTTAATTTTTTTTAATTAATAGTAATTTAAGATTGTTGGATTGATCAGATAAGAATTAAAAAGGACAAAGAGAATTAGAATGTCTCTTAATTCCTATTTTGTTAAATCTATTTGACACCGAGATTTAATTTGATTTTTTTTTAATTTTAATTTTCAATTTGAATAGTTGTTTTTTCTCTTCATGAAATTTTAAATTTTTATTTTTTTCTGTGTTAATAAATAAAATTATCCATTTAAATGTTTAAAAAGAAATTTATTTGTGTAGTTATTTGTGTCTAGTCCATTAACAACGATTTATAGATATAATTTAAATAGCTTCCTAATTAATTAGCCACCCGCCTGATTTCGTCTCATGCATTTATGGAACTTGTTTTCCAGTTTAGAAATTATAGCCGGAGAATTTTTTTATAAAGGTAGGTGATATTTAGTTGTGTATATTTTCAGATTGTTTTACCATGATTTTGTGTTTGTGAATATCAACAATAACAAGTTTATTTTGCAATTTATAACCTTTCATCTTTCATCAAGTGTCGGAGGGTTTATTATTCACTACAATAATTTTTTTCATTGACATTGTATAAAAATGCCAGCCCCCACAATATCATAACAATATGGCGCCCGAACGTGGTGTTTTCTTTTCATTTCTTATTGATATTATATAACAACCTCTTCCCTATATAACATTTATCAATATGTAACTATATAGTATTGCTAAGAAGGTTATAACGAGGAGTCCGAGTTTTCTTTCTTTAAATGTCAAGTTACTATTAGCTTGACATTTAAAGAAAGAAAATTCGGAGTATTAAAGATGCGCTTTTACATCCAACACACTGCTGGAAATGTAACGCTGCGGCTGCAGCAACTTTCACAGCCGACTTAGATTTAAAAACCACAATTTAAAATTTTTATTTTTTTATTTCATTTCGTATTTCAAACAATTGTTTATATACCACAATTAGTAAAATAAAGCATATCTTTATATCTGTTGTCAATGACATATATCTTTATCTCCGTTGTCAATGACACCGGAGTTCAAGACGTTCTTGATATCCGTTGTTGTTGGCAACGTAAATATAATAAATTCGGATGAATTTTAAAAGGGAGAAATTAGGATTGAAATACGAAATAAAATAAAACAACTTATGCAATACGGAGATCAAACTTCTTTAAATCCTCGAAGATGTTATAACGCCTCAGCTGGCGCCTCTGCGTTATAATACATCTTCTCGGATTGTATCGCTTGATCTCCTAATTACATAATATATATTATATCTCTTATCTACTGTCAAAATTGATGTTCTGACATTTTTATTATTGACATTCAGTAAATCAGTCGTCTAGTGTTACTTGTCAGTATAAATATGATGTATTTCAAACGATTTTATTGCTTCAGTAGTTTTTAAAATTTATGACGGCTGTGAAAGCTGCTTCAACGCTGTATTTCCAGCGGTATGTTGGACGCACCCATTGTCAAAAGGATGCCTTTTCAGAGGGGACTAGCCGCGTGTCTGTATATAAGTGGATCAATATTTGATATTATTGTATATCTAACATATACGTAGTATCCTTATTTAAATGCTTCTTATCTGAGCAATAAAATCAATATAAATTATCAAAACAACTACACAATAGTATAGTATATTTCAAAAATCATGATAAGTTTAAATAGAGCATATGAACTTGTAGGAAACTACATATAGTATGCGGTGGTTGCCATGCAAAACAGATTGATTGATTGAAGTGTATTACTTACTGACGATACTCTGTTAATATTATTGTAATAAAAAATGGAATTTATAATTAAATAGCGTCTTTTATTTACGATGGACCTATACTTTCCATATTGGTGACCCCGGCAAAGAAGAATTTGGACAGATTCAGCGTTGTGTTTGCGAGGACTTGTATTTATTTAATTTGGGTGACATTTTACGCACATTTTGACATATTTAGATTTTGACTTTTCTATTTTTTTCCTTTCGGTTTTGTGTCGCGTGTTGTTTCATACTAAACCATCATAATATTAATTGTTCCGATAGTTTCATAATTTCGTTCGCGTATGGAGGAATTACAAAAGCAACTGAAACAGTTACAGCTACAAAATTTGCAGCTGAAAGAACAATTAAACAAAAACGACCCTAGTACAGAGGCAAAGCAACCCGTAGAGATTCAACCTTTATCCGCTTGCCGAGTAAGTTTAAAATTACCTCCTTTCTGGCCAGAACAACCAAATGTATGGTGTGCCCAAATAGAGTCGCAGTTCGC
Organism: Agrypnus murinus; assembly: GCA_929113105.1. Lineage (NCBI taxonomy): Eukaryota > Metazoa > Arthropoda > Insecta > Coleoptera > Elateridae > Agrypnus > Agrypnus murinus. The sequence goes on from OV816031.1 coordinate 33,533,713, forward strand.
ACTGTCTGGCATCACCCAAGATGCCACGAAATTTCATTATGTAGTAGCAAACCTCGACAATAGGCACGCAGCTGAAGTGAATGATATAATAACAAATCCACCTACTGACCATCGCTATCAACATTTGAAGAACGAACTGATACGTCGGATTTCTCAGACCGAAGATCAACGCGTTTGTCAATTATTAGGCGATGCTGAACTGGGTGAAGGTAGCCCTACCCAGTTTCTGCGATATCTTCGAACGTTAGCTGGCAACACACAAGTTCAAGACACTATTCTTAGAAGTTTATGGTTGCAACGTCTCCCCACAAACGTTCAAGTAGTCCTACAAGTACAGCCTGAGCTAACTCTGGACAAGCTAGCGGAGATTGCAGACAAAATTATTGAAGTGTCTACTCCGTCAATGCCTCCTGTCATACATGCTGCAGCATTACCATATCGCAGTCTCACTCAGCGCATAGATGACCTTACTCAAAAACTGTCCGAAATGCAAGAAGCTGTATTCAGCAATAGGCGAAGATACCGTCACCGCAGCAGGAGCTCCCATCGAAACAATTCCGCGGAGTCTGGGCAACGTTTATGTTGGTATCACCACAATTTCAAGGAGAAAGCTAAAAAATGTTCCCCTCCATGTAACTTCCCAACAAACTGCAACGGCAACCAGTAGAGACGGCGAATGGTTGCCTTCGGGGAGGGAGCCGTCTATTAGTTGTAGATCGAAGTCATAAGGTACAATTTTTAATTGACACGAGTTCTGATCTCTGCTGTTATCCACAGGCTTTACTCAAACAAAAATGTCATTGCACGGATTACGAAGTTTGTGCTACCAATGCTACCGCCATCAAGACATATGGAACTATACAGCTGTCTTTGCATCTGGGTCTACGTCGTAGATTTTTATGGCAGTTTGTCGTGGCTACGTTTCTATACCTATAATAGGTGCAGATTTTTTTTAGCACACTATAATTTACTACCCGACTGTTGCAATAATCGTTTAATTGATGGGATAACAGGCTTATCTGTCCATGACCAGATTTCAAGTAGTATGACACAGTATTAAAGTTTTATCCGAGCGAACTGAGCAATCCTCTTTCAACGTTATTTTGACTGATTTCCTTCACTGACTGACTTCCTTGACTGAACTTCACATCCAACAGCACAATATTCGACATTGCACTATATTCATACATCACCAGGACCACCTGTGTTTTCCCGACCACGCCGCCTGGCTCCTGATCGTCTTCAAATCGCCAAGGCAGAATTTGAAACTATGATGCAGGAAGGAATCGCACGTCGCTCTGAAAGCCCCTGGGCATCAGATGGTTGGCGTCCATGTGGAGACTATAGAGTCTTAAATGCTCGTACCATCCCTGATAGATATCCTGTGCGACATATTCATGATTTTGCCCATCGACTTTGTGGATCTACCATATTTTCTACGATAGATCTTGTCAAGGCATATACACAAATACCAGCGAACCCGGATGATGTACCCAAAACTGCAATTACAACACCATTCGGATTATTTGAATTCCCGTTTATGACGTTTGGTCTTAGAAATGCTGGTCAAACATTCCAACGGTTTATCGATGAAGTTCTTCAAGGATTGGATTTCTGCTTTGCCTACATAGATGATATTCTGGTTTCCAGTTCCAACCCTAAAGAACATGAAGCGCATCTCCGTATCCTTTTTACTCGACTGACAGAGTATGGCATTTTAGTAAATGCAAACAAATGTGTTCTGGGTGCATCCAAGGTCATATTTCTGGGTTACGAAGTATCCGCTGAAGGAACCCGCCCAGTTCCCGATCGTGTCGCTGCCCTGCAGGACTATCCTCTGCCTCAAACTGCCCGAGGTCTCCGAAGATTCTTGGGGATGATCAATTTTTACAGGCGTTTTCTACCTTCAGCAGCAGAATATCAAGCTTCACTACATGCTTTAATCGCAGGTTTGCGCGGCTCTCAATCTGTACCCTGGACCTCTGCCTTAAAAGCCGACTTTGATACATGTAAGCAAAACCTAAGTAAAGTCACACTTCTAGCACATCCACAGGTGAATGTACCTTTAGGTCTCTTCACCGATGCTTCGGCAACTTCCATTGGAGCGTGTCTGCAACAGCGTGTTAGCAACGCCTGGCAACCATTGGCTTTCTTTTCTAAAAAGCTATCTGCAAAACAGACAGAGTGACCTGCATATTATCGAGAGCTACTAGCCGTTTATGAAGCTGTACAACATTTCAGGCATATACTCGTAGCTCAACATTGTACGATTTACACAGACCACAAACCTCCAACTTATGCATTCCAACAAAAACGAGAGAAACTGCCTCCAGTACAACTGAACCAGCTCTCTTTTATCGCCCAATTTACAACTGACATACAGTATATCGACGGTGCTTCCAATGTGGTCGCAGATACAATGTCCCGCATTGAAGCGATAAATATGAATCAACAGCCACTGGATCTGAAAGTACTCGCGCAATCACAAACTGACGATGTTGAACTCCGCAATCTTCTAGATGACGGCTCATCACTTTAACTTGAAAATATTCAGATTCCTGGCAGCGACATCACGATTATCTGTGACACTTCTACAGGTAAGGATCGACCTTTTGTCACAGCTCCGTATCGACATCTAGTTTTTGACACCCTTCATGGTCTTAGCCACCCCAGTGCCAGAGCAACAACTAGACTTATTTCAGAACGATTTGTCTGGCCACATATGAAACAAGATTGCCATTCTTGGTGCCGAAAATGCCAACAATGCCAGCTTGCTAAGGTATCAAGGCACGTCTCAACACCGATAGGAACTTTTCAGTTACCTTCAGCTCGGTTCCAACATGTGCACCTGGATATCATCGGTCCGCTACCTACAGTTAAGAATTACAAATACTGCCTTACAATCGTAGATAGATATACCCGATGGCCGGAAGTCTGGCCACTCGAGCGCATTACAGCTCAAAATATCGCTGAAGCATTCCTGAAGTGTTGGATATCCCGATTTGGTTCTCCGGCTCAAATAACGACTGACCAAGGCAGACAGTTTGAATCCGAGTTATTCAAGGCCTTGGACATAACTGTGGGATTCAAGAGATCTAGAACGACAAGTTATCACCCTTGTGCGAATGGTACAGTGGAACGTATCCATCGGCATTTAAAAGCCGCTCTAATGTGCCACCCGGAACTCACATGGTTGCAAGCTCTTCCTCTAGTAGTTCTTGGCATACGTAGCGCTTTTAAAGAAGATCTTCATACATCTGCAGCAGAACTAGTTTATGGAGAACCTCTACGCCTTCCAGGAGAACTAATTAGCAGCCCATGTACTGATTCAAAACAAGCTAGCGATGTTTTCGATTTTTTGAATAAACTCTGAAAACAAATGGCATGTTTAAGACCAGTCCCTGCATCTCGGCATGGAAGATCTGCAACTTTTGTCTTTAAAGAACTCAAAACATGTTCTCATGCTTTCTTAAGAGAAGATCGACTTCGTCCTTCACTACAACCTCCTTACAAAGGTCCGTATCGGATAGTTTCTCGAGATGACAAAACAGTAGTTTTACGTCTTATGGACAAAGATGTACGAGTGAGCCTTGACAGAATAAAACCTGCGTATATAGAAGAAGACAAAAGCAGTGTAGTCTTGTCCTGCTCCTATGCCTGTACCTCGTTCTGATACCACCGCTAGGGAATATGTCACTTGCCGCGGACGTCACGTTCGTGTTAGGATGGACAACTCTTCTCCGCAGGGGCGTGATGTAGGAAACTACATATAGTATGCGGTGGTTGCCATGCAAAACAGATAGATTAAGTATTGATTGATTGAAGTGTATTACTTACTGAAGATACTCTGTTAATATTATTGTAATAAAAAATGGAATTTATAATTAAATAGCGTCTTTTATTTACGATGGACCTATACTTTCCATAAACTAATTATCATCAAACAAGAGTTGGAGTTCAAACGTGTTTTTATTGATCATACGCAGATGGTCAAGCTTGCAGCAGGAGGTTGCATTTGCACACCTAGTTTTAAGTTTTTTTATAATAAAATGACAAGAAAAAGCTTAGTGGAATAGGGGTGTCCAAAACGGACAAAACCGCGTCTTCCTCATACAATCGATAATATCATCATTCTCTAACAATATCCATTGTTTATAGGGTCACTACATCTAGTCAGGCAGGCATTGCTGGCGGATCAGAGAACCGCAAACGACGCCATTTTGGTGCGAAAAAGCCCGAAATTCTTAAATATTATTATCCCCATTGAATTTAATTAATTTCACGTTTAGTTTAAAAGGTTTTTCTACATACTTTCCATTTTGACAGACCAAACTTGTAATATACCAGACACGTAAGATGCGATTGTAGATTACGAATTACTAGATTTCTGACTGCCTTTGCCCCAATATGACGTCGATTGCGGTACTCTGATACGCCAACTTGGCCTGACTGACTAGATGTAGTGACTAATTATTTATCGAGGTGACTACCATCTAGTAGATTTCAAAACAATTCCATAAAAAATTAGTTGTATTATGTTCGGTGGTTTATTTTGAATTTAAAGTTCCACACAGCATTTGTGATGGTTTTTGTATTATAGAATTATAAAAATATTAAAATAGTATCTGCACAATATAGATGCACAGATACTACAGAAAATGTATCTAAATCCAAATACAATTACAAAATTTTAAAAGTATCTAGATATGTATCTAGGTATCACAAAAGTATCTAGATACTGTATCTAGATACAAGTATCTAGATACATTACAACACTATTCAGAGGGTGCCACTTAACGTACGAGTCTGTAATAAGTTTAACAATGAAAAAACTGGAAATGAAACGGCCGTATATAAGCGAAGCTTATATGAATCTAGTAGGCCGTGGTAGTGCACGGAGTGGGCGACATCTAGATTTCAACGAAGCAATCGATACAGAAGTGAATAACAAATCATTTTGTAAGGTGTGGTAGATGGTTTTTGTGATTTAATTAAATAAATTTGAATTTTTCGTTGAAACCAGCGGCGAAGCGTTGTTCTCAATATACTTTTTTAATATAAACAAAAAAAAATGCAACGAATACATAAAAGTGTTCTCACTAAATCAAGGAAATATTGTTCAGTGCCTCAGTGTTCGTGTTACTGCACTAAAGACACATCGCTCCATGGCTTTCCAAAGGAACCAAAATTACGTCAAAGGTGGAAAGACGTACTTAAAATTGGAAAGCCTATAAGCCTGTTTATGTATGTGTGCAGTGAACATTTTTTGAAAGAAGATTTTATACCAGGTAAATTAGGTTAGAATCGTTGTCTGAAATTTTGACTTACACAGCTTCATAGTTGCGTATTTTCGACTAGATGCACATGAAGACGTTTAAATGTTTCCTACAAGCAGTGTTCAATAATAAATAACTGTCAATAATAAATTGATCGGTACATTTTTTGCAGTTACTCTCCATACTGTACGAAAACGCTTAAAAAAGGGAGTGGTGCCTACTCAGAAACTTCCTGTAAAACCCCATGATGAGCCTGAAAGAAAAAAACATAAACCTAATCAGAAATGGTAAGTAGCTAAAATAAAAAAAATAATTTTAGCAACTTAATCTTCACTGCCATCTATCTACTGCTGCGTGATTTTTGCTATCTCTAATAACAATAAGTAATAATTTATTGAAACATTTAAATTGCAGCTACTTTGCAGAAAATGAACCAGTCCTAATGGAAACTTTAATTAAAAAGGAAAGCGATGAGATTTTTCAATCACTCGAATATAACGATAATTCTGATGTTGAAGATCACAAAGATTATTCAATAAGCGCTAGTGGTAAGTGGTTTGCAAGTATGAATGCTCAAAATTGGTTTTTTAATTGAATTCTTTCGTAGAAATAGTTACTAATAGTATTATTAAGACTGAAACAGAAAGTGGTGAAATCACTATCAAAATAGAGAAAGAAGAAATCGATATAAAAGTAGAATCATCAGTACCAGTTTACAATATTAAAGTAGAAACAGTTTCAGTTAACTGTGATGAAGAAAAAAAACTTTATAACAATAATCTCAAAAATAATGAAAATAAAAGAAACGTCCACATCAATAAATCTAATACATTTCATTCTGAAGATATGAAGATATCAAATCTTGAGTCAAATCCAAAGTCTGATAATACAGATAAAGAAATTTATAAATGTGAATTATGTCATTTTAAGTGTTCATATAAACATAGTTTACAAAGACACAATCGTACCCACACTGGTGAAAAACCTTTTAATTGTAAAATATGTAAAAGTAGCTACTCGGACCTTACTTGTTTAACAAGGCATATGCGAACTCACACAGGCGAAAAGCCTTACAGCTGTGAAATTTGTCATTTTAAAACTTCACGGTTAAGTACCATACAAAGACATAAACTAGTTCATACTGGTGAAAGACGTTTTGAGTGTGAATTGTGTCATAAAAAACTTACTAACAAAAGTGATTTACAAAGACACATGAGAATTCATACTGGGGAGAAACCTTTTGAATGTGATACATGTCAATTTAAATTTTCTCGAAAAAGTCATTTAGATAGACACATGCGAATGCATAGTGGTGAAAAACCATTTACTTGTGCAATTTGTAATTTAAAACTTGCAGATAAGAGAAACTTACCAAGACATATGCGAATTCACAGTGGTGAAAAACCTTTTGAATGTGAAATATGCAAACATAAATGTAGAGATAAAGTTAATTTACAACAGCATATGACTACCCATACTAATGAGAAACCGTTTAATTGTAAAATTTGTGATTATAAATGTGCCCGTAGAGGAGATTTAAAAAGACACATGGTAACTCATATCGGTTGTGACTGAATTAATGCAGTTTTGTTGTTTTTCTATTAATAAAAGTTTGAAGGAAAATAAAACATATTTGCTTTTGTATCATGTGTTATTTATAATTGAATCACTTATTTGAGAAACAATCTAATTGGTTCGTTAGTCAAAATGTTTTTACAATGTTCGAATTTAGATAAAAACTCTGTTGTATGAATAATTTTGTTATCTTTCTTTAAACATATGGTTAAGAATTTTGTTATTTTCGCGAAATCTTTTATAAATTTTCGATAATATCCAAATAGTCCTAAGAATGATTTAATTTCGGTTCTTGTTTTGGGTGCTGGAAAGTTTTTGATTGCTAAGATCTTGTTTATTGTTTCCAGCCTTATTTTGTGGAACTCCATAATCATGAAATAAATAAAGATTATTAAAAGTTTCACAGTTTTATTAAAATATACCTGACAATATTGTTTCGACAGCTATGCTGTCATTATCAAAGGTAATATAATTATAAACAAACACGTCGCTAAGGTAGATACAAAATAGGTAACTAGATAAAATAATAATAATAATAAAAATTAATAATAAAAATCATAATTAAACATCTAATACTTCCAGTAACGGAGAATTACTGAGCTCAAGTTGTTCATTCATTAAAGGTACCCTGAGTTTGTGTTTGTATATCTCAAAGGCTTCTAAAATGTCTAATTTGCGTTTGTTATTACAAAAATGTAGGAATTTAATATTATTTTGAGGAGTCATTGTGTGATTTTGTTCTAAAAGGTGTTTGGCGTAATTCGATTTTTCAGGATGTTTATTTTTGTAATGACGTACGTGTTCTTTATATCTTATGTCAAAATTTCGAAGTGTTTGTCCAATATATACCGAACTACAAAAAGAACAATTTAAACGGTAAATGCCCGATTTCATGATATCATGTGTTCTGTCTTTAGCATTAAATAAAAATGAAAAAGTGTTAGTGTTGGTTTTAAATGTTATTTTATAATTGTTGGTTTTTCTTAGTATATGTGCAATTTTTTCTGATATTTTGCCAAAATATGGTATAGATATGTAATTTGTGTCTTCTGTTTGATTGTCAATGGGATATATTCTTTTGATAGCTAACCTATAATCTTTTTGTTTAATTAAAGTGTCAATCATGTTCGGATTATAATGATTTGCATGTGCTAGTTGTTTAATGGTTGATATCTCTTTGCTAAAATCTGATTTTGTTAGTGGAATAGTTAAAGCTCTGTGTACTAATGATCTGTATGCTGCTATTTTATGTGTATTGTGGTGACAAGATTCATTTGGTATTGTTATATCTGTTTGTGTTGGTTTTCTGTATATGGAAAATTCAAAAAGATTGTCTGCGTTAATCTTGATATTTAAGTCTAGAAAGTTTATAGCCCTGTTTTGTTCTGTTTCTAGTGTAAATTTTATATTAGGATGGATATTGTTTATAAGAATTAAAAATTCATTGATAACCTCAAAAGAACTGTCAAAACAAGCTAAAATGTCATCAACATAACGAAACCAGAAGATAATGTGTTTAGAGAGTTTAAATTGTTCTTTTTGTAGTTCGGTATATATTGGACAAACACTTCGAAATTTTGACATAAGATATAAAGAACACGTACGTCATTACAAAAATAAACATCCTGAAAAATCGAATTACGCCAAACACCTTTTAGAACAAAATCACACAATGACTCCTCAAAATAATATTAAATTCCTACATTTTTGTAATAACAAACGCAAATTAGACATTTTAGAAGCCTTTGAGATATACAAACACAAACTCAGGGTACCTTTAATGAATGAACAACTTGAGCTCAGTAATTCTCCGTTACTGGAAGTATTAGATGTTTAATTATGATTTTTATTATTAATTTTTATTATTATTATTATTTTATCTAGTTACCTATTTTGTATCTACCTTAGCGACGTGTTTGTTTATAATTATATTACCTTTGATAATGACAGCATAGCTGTCGAAACAATATTGTCAGGTATATTTTAATAAAACTGTGAAACTTTTAATAATCTTTATTTATTTCATGCTAAGATCTTGTTTGGATCTGGTTTAATTCCTTCTGGAGTTACAATGTGTCCTAAATATTTAATGGATTTATGTAGAAATTCTGATTTGTCTAATTGAATTTTGATATTATGTTGCCTACATCTTTGGAATATATTTTTAAGTCTAAACATGTGATCTTGAAGAGAAGCAGAATAAATTATGATGTCGTCTAAGTAGACTAGACATTGTTGGGGTGTTAAACCTATAAGGGCGTAATTGATTGCATGCTGGAATGTAGCTGGTGCATTTTTTAAACCAAAAGGCATTCTTTTAAATTGGAAATGACCTTCTTCTGTCGAGAAAGCTGTTTTCTCTCTATCCTTTTTTCAATTTCTATTTGCCAGAAAACGGATGCGAGGTCAAGAGTACTAAAATACTTTGATCTGCCTAAATTATCTAAAACGGTTTATATTCGGGGTAATGGGAATTTGTCCTCGATAGTCTGTTCGTTCAGTTTCCTGTAATCTATGACGATCCTCCACTTCTGTTTTTGGGATGCGTCTAATTTCTTTTTTACTACCCAAATTGGAAAATTAAATGGGGATTCTGATGGTTCAATAATTTGGTCCTTTAACATTTTATGAATTTGGTTTTTGACTTCTTCACAGTGAATCTGGGGGTATCTATATGTCTTAGTGTAAATTGGGGCATCTGTTTTTGTCCTAATATGGTGTTTTGCTAAATTTGTTGCTGAAAGGGGTATGTCTGGGGTGTAAAATACGTCTTTGTATTCATAGCAAAGGTTTGTCAAGAGGGTTTCTTCTTCCTCATTAAGATGTTCTAATCTTAAATTATTTTTTAAATTTTCGTTCAAGATTTTTCTTACGTTGGAAGGGGATTTTACATTGAAATTATTAAGTTGGATTAAATCATCTGAAGTGTTACAATTTTCTAACATTAAAGGGTCATAAATACTGATAACTTGAGGTTCATTGGAAGTATTGATAAGGCTTATTTGAAAATAATTGTTGTATAATCTGACAATAGCTGAAGGTATAATGACGTGGGCGTTAAACTTAAGTTTGGGGGTTAATTTTGTTCCATTAATTCCAACTGCTGGAAGTGTTGTAAAAATTTCGGTTCGAGCTGGTATATGGATCTTTTTTATTGGTTCCTGTTTTGATTTTAAATTTGAAAAATTACAATGATTTCGTTGTTGCATTTCTTGCTTTAATTTGGAAGGGTTATAATAAAAAGGTACGGTTGTTTTTTCCGTTTGGATATGCATCTATTTATAATCGATTGATGCGGATAAGTCCATCAAAAGATCTGATCCTATAAGTCCTACATAGTCGGGATGAAAATCAAATAAGTAACATGTATGAAGTCCTTCTTCGTCAAAAAGATTAGGTATAGGGATGTCTGCTACGTAGCTATGTTGAGTAGTTCCATGGGAAGTTGTAATTTCGAAATTATATTTATAAATAGATTCTGGGAAGTTTTCTTGCACGAATTTGGGAGAAATTATAGTTTTTGAACTCCCTGTATCGATCAATAATTTTTCATTCGATCCTGGGATCATTAAATAGGGTAAGTTTGCTTTGGGGTTTATGTTAAAATGTAATAGGGGTTCCGAGGCTCTTAATGAAAATTTACATTAGAGTCCATGTTTTCGTATTCTTCTTCTGGTTGATTGTAATATTGATTTTCTTGGACATATTCGTCTTGGGGATGTTCATCTTTAGGATAATTAGGATTTTCATTAGAAGTATTATCAAAATATACGAGATCTGGTTCGTCATATTCAATATTATTGAAAGATGTTGATGGTAAATTATCGTCGTGATAATTTATTTCTTCTGGAATTGCATTTGGAAAGCGTCTAAAGCGTTGTGAGTTCGTTCTGAATTTATTTTGGTTTCCTAATTGTCTGGTAGCGGGTCTTTTAATTATGCTAACCTCCATAGGTTCTGGAGTATATGTGGGTTGATGGTTCGGTTTGAAAGAACTAAAATTTCTAGATTGATTTGATCTAATGTTGCTACTTGAAGCCAATTTAGTCGTCGTGAAATTTGGGAAATTATTTTGTCTATTAGAAAAATTACTTGGTCTTGAATTAGTATTTGAGAAATTGGGGAAATTATTCGGATTTCCAAATTTTTCAGTTGTAGGTTGAGTAGTACATAGGTTTTGGGATGGTTTAGGATAGTTATTTTTAGATGTTAAATGTATTTGATTATTTTTTGTAAAACTTTGGTTCATTTTAAAATTTTGGTTTTGTGAATAACGAATAATTCTTCTTTAATAATTTTTAGAGCTGATTCTAAAGAATTTGGATTTCTAGATCTGACGAATGTTCCTAAATTTTCGTTTAGTCCACTGACAAATGTTCGTAAAGCTAATTTTGAATTTTCTTCTAACTTGTGGGTTTTAATTACTACTGGATCCGGTCCTATTGAAACTTTTGCATTTAGGGTCACTAAATGAGTCCTAATTTTATTGTAAAATTCAATAGGGTTATCTTTTCCTTGTCGAATTCTACTTAAGTCAATTAATAAATTTGTTTCTGATCTTTGATCGCCAAAATTTTCTATTAAAACAGTTTTTATTTCATTCCAGGTATTGTAGTTATATCCTGTTATAATTTCAAGGGCTTGTCCTTTTAATCTATTTCTAATTGAAGAAATAATTAATTTATTTATGAATTCTTTGGGGTTTGCTGTACAAAATTGTGTGGTAATAATTTCTGTAGCTCTAACAAATTCTGATAAAGTGGCTGTGTTGCCATCATAAATGGGAATTTCATTTAAAGGTGTTGGATTGAAAACTGACATATTATTGTTATCATTATTTAAGGATAATAAATGGGATGTATTTGAATTTGAGCTTGGGTTTACTGTGCGTTCAGCACTTCTACAACGTCTCGGAGATCGAGATCGAGTTCTAAGCATTTAAAATTAAACAAAAATTGTATAATCTTTACCTTAAAAATTAATTTGTTTAAAGAAAAGAATAATTAGAATAACACAATTATTTTTAAAATTATTTTTATTGTTAGTAAACAGTTTCGGGGTTCCTACCCATACAGTGACCAGTATGAAGGGATTTGTTTTTACAATGCTGTTAATCAGCAAAAACCGATCAATAAAGCCTCAATCTAACTGTACGTAATGCAATAATTAATTAAATTAATTAAAAATGTTAAAACTAAGTTAGTATGGTTTTTAAAAATGATTTAATAAATTGCTGGTTTCTTCTTGAAACACTATTCACTAAAGAAAAAAAAAAACACTTACTTTGTTGCGTAGAATTAAACTTGATTGCAATAATCAGCTGGAAACGTCCCAAGGTTGCAATAACCATGCGATGTGCTGTCTGCTGTGTACCTCGAATGGGAGACTTCCGCGGGGCCAATGTTAGAAGCGTGCGTTGGAAGCCTTGACGGTCGATGGTGCTGTTGAGATGTCACGCCTTAATTTTCGAAGCCTCTGTGCCAATGTTAGAAGCTGTGAAACTTTCCGGAAAACGGTTTTCCTTTGGATTAAGTGTTAAAACACAAAATCGATATTTATCGTCGATTTTCCAAAATCCGTTACGAAATCTGCGCCAGTTTTGATTATATTCTGTGGCCGAAGCTTTTTTTAAAACTTTATTTATTGAATATAATAAAACACATTTATATATTTCGTTTGCAGTCGTAGAATATATTTTATTATTTTTAATCGAGAGAAAACTTTATCTCTTTTAACATTTAGAATACAAATATTAATATTATTTTGTCTGTAATTATTTAACGAGTTTAAGACGAGTTTAAATAATTAAATTTGAATTAACACACTTAACAGAACAATTTTAGGATTCACATTTAAATGACATTAAGCAAAATAATTAATTAAAACTCGAATGAGCCTTTATGTTTTTACTAGCAAGACAATTTTAAAATCCACATCTAGTTTTAATACTCACTCAGGATAAACACTTGTTGAATACTTAATAAAGACTTGTGTGTTGAATGAATATTTAATAAAGACTAAAGACTTAAGATTAAAACAGAGGTATTTATACCTTATCTGCCTACACAGTTCTCATGGGCATGAGAGAATAAATGCCAAAGAAGTTCTCATAGAGATAACATAGACTTAGCAGAAAAACTGTAATTTGATATCGTGAGTTTTATTATCTTAAGCAATTCTCATGTAACATGATCTTATCTATAGTGCGATTCTACGTACGTTACTTAGAAACGTTACTAATGAAAAACAAATACACGACAGATGTTATTGCTGTTTGTATTGCGGAATATGTTCACGTGTGTTTCAGTAAAAAAATAAAGTGAAACAGTGTTGCCAGGCTTGTCTTTCGTACATCAGTCGACCTGACAATACAAAAATAATGTATTATAATTAATCTAAAAACGACTTTATTGTACGTCTGAAAGACGTCGTTTTAAAGGGTTTTAAGTACGTCCCATAATGTCTTATGGACATCCTTTATTAGTCATATGACGTAGCCGACCAATAATCACTTAAAAACAACGTCGTTATAACGTCAGTGTGCTGGCTGGGCTAAATGGCATTTTTCATCATTGCATCATGGGAACTTTAACAAAAGTTATGAACACAATAATAACTTCCTTGTATATTCCTGAAACAAATAACAATCAATTTTAAATCATTGTTGTAATTTTCAGATTTTTTATAGGGAGATTGGCAAAATAAAAAGGATGATAAATTCTTCAGTTTTTTTTATACGTATGAAACTGGACAGGACATTTTATATCCTGTTTTGCTGTGGACAGTATAAATAAAATTTGTAGAGTTGTTATTGTTCTAGTTCCGTCTCATATTGGGCAATAAGCTTTATGTAAGTAAGTTTTACATCAAAGAAGTAACTGTACCATAGAAATGGATACTGCATATCTACAATTGCATATCGATTATATAATTGCACTCTAGCTTCACATGTAATGCACTGGTCCGAATTTTATACTTGCGTCAGTTCAAATTAGGACTGAGTCTTTAAGAAATTATAATTTATTTTTTGCACGTACTACATATAAGGCTTTACTTTAGTCCCCCAAAAGAGGGAGTAAAGTAGCATTTTTACTCCCTGAGGGAGTAAAGTGTTTCCATGACAACAACAACAAGTAAACAACAAAAAAAAAGTAATCGCGGTACATGTTAGGATTTATTATCCCGAAACTATGTGATTTTGGCGTTTGCAGAGTTCAATTGTCCGAATGACATGTAACGAAGTTTTCGGAAAACATTTTCGAAATTTTGAATTTTTGTGATTAAAGTCCTTTAGGACGTACAAAAATTAGCGTATATACCACTGGACTAAAGTGCCTTTTAATCCTGAATGTGAGTTTAAATAAACACATGAGTCCATTAAAAGATGCACTTTAGTCCCTAGGTATTATAATATACTATTAATTAAGAGCCTCGTTTGAAACTTTCTTGATAATAAATTAATTATAGTAATCAACTAGGGCAATTATTGATTTATTTATCATTTTATTATTTTCTCGCTGAAATCTCCTGTTTTTTTTGCAAAAATTCAAAACCAATATGTAATTATTGAAAAATAACTTTAAAAATATAAGAGAAATATAATTTATTATTTTATAAGGTCTCACAAAAACATTGGTAACAATCCAAAAGTACATACATACTATACTCAAGACCTAACTGATTTAAAAATTTCCTTAGTAAACGTTCCATGCTTCTCTCAACCAGCTTCATTTACTTCATAGTAGGGTAACCCTTCTACTCTCTTAATCTATGCAGCAATATTGGGAAATTTCTTGTCATCAATCAGCACAATAATAGCCATAGACGTAACAGTTGTAATTAAACTTAAATCAGCTAATGTAACGTTGCCTGCCACCCATTTTTGACCTTCCAGGAACTTTTCTAAAAATCCATATGCTTCTATTACAGCTACAATTTTTTCAGATGGTATATCCGTCTTTTCTTCAAATATAAGCGGTCTCTGTAATAAGATGTTATATTTTGTGTGAGAATTAATAAGTGTTGAAAATGACATGGACTTACCATGATTGCAGCTTTACGGGCAAATAATACTCCAGAATCGAATTGTAGCCTTTGATTTATTAGTGCACGTTGACGTATGTCATTCGGGTAGAGAGGGTTGTTCTTCGCATACTGTTCAACGAGATAAGTAATAATTGCATGACTGTCACAAAGAATCAAACCATCATCGTCTAAGGTGGGCACAGTGTGTTGAGGATTCAGCTATGTAAATAGAAATACATATTGTATAGTTTTCAAAATTTGTATTTTAACGATCAATGATGATTTTTATCTTACTTTTAGGTATTCAGGACTTAGCTGAGTAGGTATTGCGCCACCTGGCCCAGACGGAAATTGACATGCCATGTGGCATGCCAATGGCATGGCGCCTCCCCCTGCTTCTGATTGGCTACCCCCACTCCTGTAGCTCCTCCCCTTGCTTCTGATTGGTCGCCGCCATCTTGGATTTCCCCGCCTACTGCTCTCTGATTGGTTAACCCCCACTCCTGTAGCTCCTCCCCTTGCTTCTGATTGGATGAAGGCAGCCATTTTGGAACGTCTGGCTCCATTCTACCACGCCCTGGCGCCATGCTACCACGCCCGGCATTACGGGAATCTGTATTACCGGCAAACTGAGTGCTACCAATAGAGGGCGTAATGCTACAATTAGTGTGTATTGCTAAGAGAGGGCATCATGAAGAAATCTGTATTATCGATGGACTGTGTACTACTACTAGGGGTCGTGTCATGAAGAAGAAGAAGAAATCTGTATTACTACTACTACAGAGAGGCAACCATTTTATATCACAGCATCTTGCGTGCGCGCTAAATTTGAATCTGTCAATTTTAAATTTGTCATTTTTGCATATGTCATTTTTGCATCTGTCATTTTAAATCTGTCATTTTGCTTCTGTCATTTATACGTCTGTCAATTTTAATCTGTCATTTTTGCATCTGTCGTTTTTTGAATTTGTCATTCTTGAAGGAGCCATCTTGGATTTTCCCCAGATTTGATTTTCCCGCTACAAGTTCTACTGCTACCTTTCTCTCTCCAGCGCACACATACATACACACTGTACTCTTTCCACTACCTTTTCTAGAAGAAATAATAAAGCCATATAGGAATTAAAAAAATTATTTTTATTAATATATTGTTAAGGCTACATTTAATTTATAATAAAAATGTTGATAGAATGCTGATGATAGCTTGAGGACTTCAGGACTGACCTCTGTTTTCTATTTGCGGTTCCAGGGGTTGTAACAACAACGACAACAATAGACCATTAAAAAGGGGTTTATTGTATAAACTTGATGTTTACTCGTACCTTATTTAATTCCACAAACAGGCAATCATCATAACAGTTTGTTTTACCCAAGTACATCAAGCCTAGAGAAATCGTTTTAGCTTCAATCTGCTGGTTAAGCTCGGTAACCCTTTGATCTGTTAACTTGTCGCTGATTCGCTTTGGTAGAAATGTAACATGCTTTTCGGCAACAACAATCACACTTTGACGTTTATCACGGCAAACGACTCTTTTGAATAGTAGTATCTCTGCAATTTCTTTTATTTTGTAATCACATAACTTCTTGATCGGCTTCTGACTAACGGGAGATTTGTTCAATTGTTGTATTAGCAAATCCATTTTTTCTATGTAAAAAACAAAAACTTAAATAGCAGTAAAAATTTTAACACTCACAAGAATAATAAATGATTATTTTAACATACCTAGTTGAAGCAAACAATAACAATTATTACTATCACTGTAACCGACGACGGCGCGAGAACAAAACTAAAAAACGAAAGGGGTCAACTGAGCTTTTATAAACTTCGAACCTGCGCGAATGAACACGTTTGTCGCAGCTGTTTTAGATAAAATCTTAATTTATTACCCTCGGAGCAATGGGCATCGTTAAAAGGGTCGACACCTGCACTGTCAATTAACACTAAACAAGGGTTGACAGTCGCCGTAAAAAACTATTTTATAATTTACTCCAACATTAAAAATTTTAAATTCAACTTTAAGATGTAACTATTGATAAGCATTTAATTTATTACACACAGGCCGAGCAAAGAAACTCGTTAACGATCAAAAGAACACCTGCGCTGTCAATGTAACACTTTATCTAAGTGGCCGATCTAACCAAACGGATTGTTTACAATAGTTTTAAATCTTGCTTGTGTGTTCTAAACAAGGGTTGACTGTCGTCGTAAAAAACTATTTTATAATTTACTCCAACATTAAAAAATTTTAAATTCAACTTTTAGATGTAACTATTGATAAGCATTTAATTTATTACACAGTCCCGAGCAAAGAAACTTGTTAACGATCAAAAGAACACCTGCGCTGTCAATGTAACACTTTATCTAAGTGGCCGATCTATCCAAACGGATTGTTTACAATAGCCTTAAATCTTGCCTGTATGTGATCTAAACAAGGGGTTGACCGTCGACGTTGTCGTCGTAAACAACTCTTTTATAATTTACTCCAAACATTTAAAAAAATTCAACGTTAAATACGTCTTATATCTTCATACCATCAATCAAATTCTAACCCTCGTTTTGCAAACGCAGGTAGAAAAAAAAACACTTTTGAAAGAAGGAATCTCTTTTTTAATTATTATGCGTCTTTCGTATAAAATATAAATGATAAACTATTTAATAAGCCTATATAAACGAAAAAAAAAATTATTGAAACAATTTCTCAGATAGATTACCATTTTGTCTGTCTGAACAATATATATTAGATACGGCATAAAATAAAAGGGTCGACACCTGTCTCCTGGGACCACACCTCTAGCAGGCAACCATGCATACACGCGAGCATATACGTTAATGTATAGTTATTACCATAGAGGGGATGCGATTATTTAAAAATTATATAATCAAAGAATTTCGGGCAGGCAACCATGCATACACGCGAGCATATACGTTAATGTATAGTTATTACCATAGATTTTAAAATGATAAACACACACACTCACACACACACCTTTAAAAAAGTGGCCGTATCGAATGCTAAAAATGCAGGTAAATTCTTTTAAAATTTTAAATCATTATGACAGCAGAACGAATTATAACCCTGTTCAGAAAAAGAAAGCTTATCTTTTACTCAGATCTGAGTGGAATCATTACCGACACGACAGACGATGCTATGCTGACAAACAAGATGAAACAGGCATAAGAGGGCTCGCTTGTTTATGACATCCGACTGATTTATGACCTAGTAAAAATACTTAATTAACAAAGCCTTGAACAGGCACATTCTTATCCATTTCGTAATATTGCGCAATATCATGCAATACGTAAACGATGTTTTAATGACAACCAGAGGGCGCTACGATTGTTTTTTAGAACGTATAAAAACAAAATCCTGAACTTCAGGGTATCACTTGTCTACATCAGCTATCGCTGTTAATAACTCTTATTTACCGCTATTGTGTTTGTGTATATGTGTATTTGTTAGTCTCGAATAAAGCTGCGAGTGTTTGACGAACCAAGACAGCCAGCCAACAAAAGTAGGAATTTATTATTAATTGTTTTATTACGTAGTTACTTTTTCTGTACCTTATTTATTTTTTATAATAATAATCTGTCAAAGGGATTTAGTAACAATTTAAACTCTATATTTGCTTAAATTAGATTGTTGTTAAAAAGTGTAATACTGATTAAAAGGCTTTATTAATTTGCATTGAAACTGATCTTTCTTTAACTTTGTCAAAGCAAATAATTTATAATATTTAATAGCTTGCATTGCATTCAGAGGTTATTGTTTATTTTGGGTCAATTTTTTACCACCACGTAGCATCCAAGCTTTTTATTTTTAATTAAGGGTTAAGAGAGACAGTTCGTGAATGGTAAAAGATTTTATCTGTCCATTTGTCGCTATATGATTTCTTACCTGCTGCTGTTATATTTCAAACAATTTTAGCTTATTTTGCTGTTTTATAATAATAATCTGTCAAAGGGATTTAGTAACAATTTTAAACTCTATATTTGCTTAATTAGATTGTTGTTAAAAAGTTTAATACTGATTAAAAGGCTTTATTAATTTGCATTGAAACTGATCTTTCTTTGACTTTGTCAAAGCAAATAATTTATAATATTTAATAGCTTGCATTGCATTCAGAAGTTATTGTTTATTTTGCGCCAATTTTTTTTACCACCACGTAGCATCCAAGCTTTTTATTTTTAATTAAGGGTTAAGAGAGACAGTTCGTGAATGGTAAAAGATTTTATCTGTCCATTTGTCGCTATGTGATTTCTTACCTGTTGCTGTTATAATAAGGACAGTAATTTATTATAATATTTGTTTAAATTAGCTTGCTATTAAAAGTTTAAGATTGATTCTTGATAAAATTGATCTTTATAATTAATTTATAATATTTAATAGCTTGCAGTGCATTTAAACTTTAATAATAATTAGTCAATGTTTATTTAAATTAACAGCATATAATCTTTGTTGTTTTTAGCCGTTGTTAAGTGTGCAAGTGCGATATTTTTGCTATTGTTGTTACTCCTGTACAAAATGTCTTCTCTCTACGAAATTATCGATGAGAACGTGTCCACCATCAAGAAATTTGGCACCTTGAAACATCGACTGGTGTTTAAAGTAAACGACGCGCCAATCGGTGAAGATCATTTGGACTTTTTTAAATCGGCCATCAACGAAATTTTGCGGGATGTGTTAAGCCGAGCACAACCAAATGATAAAGTAGGGGCCACATTTGAGTTTGATAGTTTCAAACAAAAACTTCCCGGCTACATGAGCCTCAGGCGCTCTGATGAAATCACCTTCAATGATGTCTGGGGCATTTTAGAATCGATTTTACAGAGCGATCCTGAAGCCCTGAGTTCGGACACCTTCAGGCTGATAGCTACAATAGTAACACCACCTGCCGGGCAAGGTCGCTGTCGTAACCGTACGTACAGCACCTTTGCCGAAGAGTGTAGCCGTCGCAGAGGGATTGTCACGATTAACAACACCACCAGTGACAATCTATGCCTACCCAGGGCTTTGGTCGTAGGCAGGGCTTACGCAGATGGCAGTACTGATTACAAGAAGATCCGTGATAATCAGACAGTGCAAAAGATAAAGGCCGAGGAAATGATGCGGGACGCCGGAGTAGCTTTCATTCCACCGGAGGGAGCCGGGGTCAATGAATTAAGGTTGTTCCAGCAGCTCCTGGCCCCCAACTATAAGATAACCGTGTATAGCTACGGCTCGAAAGGGCGTTCGCTTATCTTTGAGGGGGTCGTTGATAACGATGCCGCAACAAAGAACATCAATCTGTTGTATCACGAGCATCATTATAACGTCATAACATCATTGACCTCAGCCTTTGTCTGCCGTTATTTCTGTGAGCACTGTCACGTACCCTACGATCATAAAAACCATCACCGTTGTGAAAAGTCCTGTGTAGGGTGCGGTAGCTCTCCGCCCTGCGAAAGAACAGCGCAGCTGATTAGGTGTCCGGACTGCAGGCGTGATTTTAGAACCCAGACATGTTTTGAGAACCATCATGGTAAAATGTGCCGGGAAGTACAGAAATGCGAGGGATGTTTCAAAACCATCAATATCAAGACCCGGAAGCAGGCCCACGTGTGCGGGGAGATCTATTGTAAGATTTGTCAGAGCCATAAACCCGAAAACCATTTTTGTCATATACAGCCGGCCGGGCCGAGGAACGCAAAGCAAGACACCTTGTTTGTGTTCTTCGACCTGGAGACCCGGCAAGAGAAAGAAATTGCGCCCGGCGTCAACCTCCACGAACCGAATCTACGCGTTTTCCAGCAAGTCTGTTCTGAATGTTACAACGACTCACCATCGGCGGCTACCATCTGTGTAAGATGTGGTTTGCGAGAACAGATCTTGCGAGGAAAATGCATCGATCGGTTTTTGAACTATCTACTAGACTCGCGGAAATTATTCAAAAAAGTTGTAGCAGTTGCCCATAACGGGCAAGCTTTCGATACGCAATTCATTCTAAATTATCTGATAACCAACAACAACGCCTCTTTGAAACCGGATCTCATTATGCGCGGTTCAAAAATTCTACTGCTGCAACTAGATAATCTAAAGATTATCGATTCCCTCAACTTTTTCCCCATGGCTCTGGCTGACTTGCCTAAAGCATTTGATCTACCGGCTCCCAAAGGATACTTCCCGCACCTCTTTAACACCGAGGCCAACGCCCATTACGTGGGTCCTCTTCCGGACATCAAATTTTACAGCCCCGACACCATGAAACCCCAGGCTCGTAAAGCGTTCCTAAAGTGGTACGAGGCGAACAGGGACATCACGGAGTTCGACATGCAACGTGACCTGGTAGAATATTGCCGAACAGACGTCGATATTTTGAAGAGAGCCTGTATCCACTTTAGGAATCTCTTTATTGAGGAATGCGACGTTGACCCGTTCACGGAAGCCATCACCATCGCCTCTGCCTGCAATCTCATGTTCCGGAGGAAATTCCTCAAAGAAAGCACCATTGGACTGATACCAAATGGTGGTTATAGACGCGCAGATAACCAGTCTAAGGTAGCTCTCCAATGGCTGTTGCTGGAAGAACATCAAAGAGGTGTTGAGATTCAACACGCCGGCAGGCAGAGAGAAGCTATCGTGGGCGGGTTAAAGGTGGACGGGCTGTATGGTAATACCATATTTCAATTTCACGGGTGTTACTTCCACGGATGTCCCACCTGCTTCACCACCCGTCGCAACGAGCCTCTACACGACGATCCTAGCGACACCATGGATATGAGGCTCGAGAAGACCCGAGCCACAACAGAGAAGTTAAAGTCGCTAGGATACGAGGTTGTTGAACATTGGGAATGTCGCTTCCGTAGGCAGTTAACACCCGAATTCAGACAACAGGTAGAGAAACATCCCTTGTTAGTAAACACGCCCTTAAACCCGAGAGAGGCATTTTACGGCGGCCGTACAGGGGCAGCAAAATTAAAGAGGGTTGCAAAAGACGGGGAAAAGATCCGGTATGTAGATGTATGCTCCCTTTATCCTTGGGTATGCAAGTACGCCAAATTCCCAGTTGGCCATCCAGAAGTTTACGTGGGCAATGAAGCTTGCCAACAGCTTATCTGGGATAAAGGGGGCATAGAACAGATCAACGGTGTAGTAAAATGCATCGTGTTACCACCTCAGGATCTATATCATCCGGTCTTACCCGTCAAAATGCACCAAAAGCTGCTGTTCCCTCTATGTCGCACTTGCGCCGAAGATTTGAACCAGGCCGAATGTCAACATGGCGTAAATCACAAGAGGATACTCTGGGGAACATACTCATGAAATAGATCTGATAAACGCGATTTTGTTCTTTTCAATTATGTACTAGTAGTAGATGAAGACATTGTTGAAAAGAATATTTGGCATAACAAAGCGTACAAAGCATTCAATAGGGCGTTTCATGAAAAATGAGTATGTCTTCATGGTTATCCGAACAGATTTCAGCCTAATAATTGTTTAGTTATTTTGATTATTGTTTAGTTGTTTAATAATAATTTTTGAGAAACATTGTCATAGAATAAAAGATGTTCTATCATGGTTATCCAAGATAGTTGTTTAGTTATTTAATTATTGTTTTGTTGATGTTTAATAAAATTTTTGAGAAAGCTTGTCATAGAATAAAAAGATTAATGTTTTATATGTGTGTATTATTACTATTCTCCCCACCTGTACCATGGCATGAAAAGTGATAGCTATAACTGAGAGAGAGAGAGAGAATGAGGTAATTACCTACGAACACCTGCCTGTGATGATGCCGTGTCATTAAACAGGATGAAACTTGTCTGCCAGCGATGACTGCTTGTTTACCGTATGCATGTTACTGAGCATGCGCTGGATCTAGGTAAGTGATCTAGGTGACTATATAAAGCCGACCATTGTTAGCGTCAGTGTTGCCAGTGGTGGTACAAATGTACCATTTGTGGTACAATCAATGAACTCGCGGTACGGTGATACCATGACGATCATTTTGGTACGATTTATCATGTTACTGTTTTTTTGTCGTTCTCGTTAAAACTTTTAAAAGGCTCCTTTTACCTCACTTTTATAAGGAGATGATTTTATTGGTATGTAATCGTACTTATGAAAATTGATTTACTTGGCCATAATTGATGTAGCAGGTTTTTTTCCACCTTGGAATAATTCCTTTTGTCCATTTTGAAGCTAAAATATTAAAATTATTTAGAAGTTTTATCATATTAATCAATACAAATACACTTATTACCTGCTTAAACTGAACACACACAAATGTTAGGTTATGCAAATTTGACAAATAAAACACCACTTTTTGCAATGTTGCCACGTATACAATTAGTTAACAGTCAATTACATGATGAGAGTTTAACAAGAGATTAAATAGCTTTGTGCAACCCAATTTTTATCTGACGGTCCGTCAATTTTAACAAACCGTTAACTAATAAGAGATTTGACGAGCGTTTCTGCAACCCGGCATAAATCCTTTTTTTCTTTTATAAAATGACCCCGAGAAAAGTCTTATAGTGGTCATAGTGGTACGCATGATAAGTGGTACGCAAGTTGTTATTGTGGTACCTTTTGGTAAGTTTCGTGGTACTTAAATTTTTCAACTACTGGCAACACTGGTTAGCGTGTAGCAGTAGACAGTACGTGTGCAACAGCAGCAGCAGCAGCAATTACGATGATGGCTAGTAGTCCTAATTATTATTGTTATGATAACTGTGAGAGCGAACCTCTGGAAATAGGTAAGTTATTGTTGTTTATAAAACTTCAAATTTGTATGCTAATTTGTGTCTATTTTGTCGCTGCTTGTTTAGATGAAGAAGGTTCGGATGTTGCAGATCATGCATCATCATCAACAGCAAGTACCGACAACGACGGTCAAGCGTGGAAGAAGAAGAAACAGGTAAGATGTTTAAAACTTTTGTGTGTGTTTATGCTTATATTAATCGATTATTGTATTATTATTGTTTTAGCGTTCCTGTCGCAGCAGCAGCCTCTATACTACGCTGATGACGCTGTAGCAGCATCAGCAAACTTTACCATCATAGATACACCAGTAGCAGCAGCAGCAGCTAAAGATGAAGTACGTGTTCAACTGCTCGGGGCTGTCCAGTATCCGTTGTATGTTGCGAGACCTCCCGGGGAAAAAGAAAACTACGATCATATACACAACATTCAAGTAGGACTTATTCCGCCCGACGACGACGACGACCAGGGAGAATTTGCCGTGGTAGTGAAGCTCGAATGTGTGAATAGCATATGTGAGTATGGTGAAGTGGTGTTGTCGGAACGGGACTGGTTCGAGCTATATGATATACGAGTCGAGGCAATGTTTAAAAATTTCTTTTATGATTGCTGCTGTTGCAACAAGGACAACAGTGTACTACATTGCGATAAACATTTGAAATTCCATCTATGTGACAATTTATACATCGAGATTATTCACAACGAGTTTTTCGGCAACAGGGTGGCGATTCATGATAAACAGAGGACTATAACCTTAAAAGATTACGAGTTTCAGTCTATACTGCATTTAGCACCGTTGATCAATCATCATGCTCGAACGTTACGCCACCTGGACTTTTCGCGTTTCTATCACGCAAACATAGAAAACGTAGCAGAAGGTCAACTGAGACGCTCTGAAGATGCCTATAAAACGCTTCCGCCGACAGACTCCATCTTATTCACGACCGAGCTGTTATGCGGATACTACTCAGCTACCAGTTTAATAGACAACACAGCAGCAGCAGTAACTGGTGGTGGCTTGAACTCGTTCATTTTATTAGAAATAATAAAACATTATCCGCAAAAGTTTATCGATGCCGTACGTACACGACTGCAATCATATCAGCAGCAGCAGCAGTCGGAGACGTCAACGACAACAACGTTTGCACCGTCGTATTAAGAACACCATGGCGGAAATAAACTATCTTAGAAATAGGTTACAAAAATATTTGAACAATTTGCAAGTGTTACGCGATGATCTCAACTCATACCGTGTAATGAATAATTTGTCAAATAATATGTTACAATTATCCATTAAATATCAAAAATAAATAATATGTATAAACATTGTTGTTGTTTCATTTAC